>JAYMTH010003346.1:0-11032 GCA_036897465.1 Pelargonium australe | reverse complement strand
AAGTGGTAACATACTGTATTTAATCTGGCTTTCTTTGCATGTGAAACTGAGGTTAGTGTTTAATTGATTGATTATCAACAGTGTGGGCTAATCATGGGGATGATATAAGCACTCAATATTCTGGCACCCCGGCTCTGAAAGGAGATTTTGTCAGGTACTAATTTGTGGGTCCAGGCTGAACTATTTGTGAACGAACTGATTGTTACCGTTAAAGTTTTAGAATTATAAAATATCTAACTTTTTGTATCTTTTAAAATGTGATATGGTCATGTTTATGCATATTTCTTATATATGTTGCAAGTTGCAATATAGCGTGTTTGGTTGGAACTGTCTTTGATGAGTCATTCTAAATATATTTGTCGTGGAAGGCATTTATAATGTTGTATAACATGGCAATTATTTATTTATTTTTATTATTTTGTTTTAAATGTGTGGATTATAGATACGGCCATCGAACAATCCAGGGGATCCTTAATGATGGAATGAATGCCCTAATACGCTACTACTTGAACAATTTTTCTGATGGAACAAAACAGGTTTGTATGCTTCATTTCTTTATTCAGATAGTAGATAGTCAACTAGTGATTTACAAGTTTTATTATTATACTATTAATTATAATATATTTTATGTAACATTACCATTATTGAGGCTGCCTTTCTCTCTTTGGCATGCTTACGAAGGATGCAATTGATCTCATGCAAGGACATTACATTATATCCGTCAGCCGTGATATGTCTCCCTCATCTCAAAAAGGAGGTCTTGAGGGTATAGCTGTGAGTATAAAAGCCAATTGGCAATATTCTTTATTTAAGACATCTCTGAGCTTATTCATTACCCATTGCTAGCAGACATCTCATGATATTTATTTTGAAGTTATACTTACTCATTAGGAGCATAGTTTATTGGGTTATGTTTACAATACTAATTGAAAGGAGTAGTTGAGGGTTATAATAATCAGATTCTATGAAGTTTATATTCATTTAGAGGAACTGAACTTCTCTAGGACAGACGTTTCTATCCTAAGTAGTTTGGATCAGTGACTTGGTAAGTTTAGTTGAGCACAAAGCTACCCATGGTTTTTCAAGTGGATTGCAAATGTGATCATTCTGCTTGAAGTGGTGGTTATGTCAATTTTACACTTGTGTTTGATATATTGCATTTCACTTTATGCTTTTGTGTGAAAATATTTGTTACTAGACGGCGAACTAAAAGCACTGGAAAATTTATGTCTATTTCCTAGGAAGCACCAATTCACTCCTCACCTAACGAATTCGTCGAAATACGCGTCAGACTCGCGAATTATTGATTTCCAAAAGAGAAAATAAAAAAAATAAATGGGATTTGGGGTGGACACATACGCGATTCACGATGGAAAGATGAAAAAAAAAATTAAACTTACCGTCCTGAATAACGATAAGACGTTGCTCATGCCTTATTAACCGGCGACTCTGCTAGTAGAGATAGGAAGAAGAGGATGATAAGGTGACTGTTTGAAGAAGACATGTAAAAAAGATGGTTTTTATTTTTATTTTTAGGAAGAAGACGCTCAGTTTTTAGATCAAGGGTTAATTTCTCTGCACATGTTATTATTGATTCACCTCGTGGTTCCTCTCTCACTAACTACCCTATTCCATTGAAAGATGATTCTCCTGTTACATCCGCATCACTTCCATGAGCACAATTTATATATAAGTAACAGTGAAGCACACTATTATAATTATTCTAGCATACTAACTTGTTAATTAATCAACTCTAGTTCTGGGGATTCACCTCCCGTTTCTTCTCATCAGAAACCCTAATTCTAATTTTGTTTCAAGCCTCCTAAATACACATTAAACATAGATGGATTAATAAATCTAGTATAAGATTCAACCAAACAGAATAATCAAATCATAATTTTGCACAAACTAATTAACAATTTAGATGCTCATACTAATTAAAATATAGTTTAAAAGGAATAAATGAATAACAATCCATTGAATAAAAATTGAGTAGCTATACATGATTGGTGGGATTTGATTTTGAGTAGTCAATTCTTCATCTCTTCCTCCAATTGGTTTCTAATTCCTTAGAACCCTGAACAACATATTATGAAAATATAATGTAGTATTGAGAACTCCTTTTACAACTCTACCTTCCAATTTTTACATGGTTGTACCAAAGAGAACAAAAAGTCTCAACCAAACAATTAGTGGTTAAACTCAGCCAAAACTTACAAGAAATGGATTTGGGCGGGCTCTCTGCGCCCACAAATTCATTGGGGCGAGTTTGATTGTTAATTCATGACGTGACATCTACTCATTGGTTTGGCTGAGTCTTTGCTCATAAAGATTTCGCTGAGATTATTTTTTCTTTGTACCAAAATTCCAAATAAAATAATAATCAAGAAACTGGACTGTGTTGACACACGTATGTTCTGGTAATTTGCACGCCTGTGCAATACAGTAGAGAAATTCCGACTTGTTGAGGCTATACAGCATGGAGCATGGGAGCATGGTGTGGGTATTAGGATATGCCGCAGAGCCACAGTGTGACTTCACTCTCCCTCAATATGGGCCATCTGGGCAGCACACCCTGGGCTTGATCTTGCATGACCTAGCTATGCTTTTGTGTTTAATTTCTATACTTCTTTGCTGATACAAGGCCAATAAACATCTACTAAAAGTTTCAAAACAATCCTAAAACATACCAAAGCATGAATCTAATAAAAGATAGAAAATATTACATAAATAACCCAAGGCAAGGTTAAGTGAAGGCATAAATGAGAGAAATACTAATCCAAATAGTTGATGGAAATTCAGCTCATCAACTAGTGTGCATTTCGTTTGACTAATCCTTTTTCTTTTTATCTCCGAAATACTAGTTTGCATTCACTATTTTTGTCATCTTCATAGATATTGAGTAAATTTGCTATACTTGACCTATTCATTTTCTGAGTAACATTATTGCTTTGCAGTCCTTCCGAGTGGCTTTTGCAGTGGTTGTGATCGGATTCTTGTTCGCTACAATGTCATTATCACGAGGTTAGTACACTTCCTTTTTCTCCTTTCCTTTTTCTGCATGAAGTATAGAATAAAAGCTAAGTATGGTAGCATCCTTTATTTTATTTTTAGGGGTCATGTTAGGGTTGTAATAGGGAATAGCTGAGCTTAATAGTAGTCTCCTCTGCTCAAATTTATAAAGACTTGCTCCATTTTGGTTCAGGCTCAACTTGGAATTCAAATTGGAATTTCATTAGCTCAGGCCATAGTCTCATTTAACATGATCCACAATCACTTTTGCTGCAATTTATGCATTGGCTATATTGCTAGGCGACTCACATATCATTCTTTCATTATATAACACCCAAAATACGAATTTCCATGACATATAGATGAAGCGTATATCCTCATTGATTCGTGTTAAACAGCCTTTGTGTTTGAGCTGAGCCAGTGCTTGGTTTTGGCTTTGCTTAAAGATGGGCTAAGATTCCAGCTGGGCTGATCATTTTTATTAAACAGACTAGCTTAGCCGATCATCCAGCTGCTCATGAACAGCTTGCTGCCGTATAAGACGGCATATAGTGTTGGTTTGTTCTATGCCATTTTTATTCTTAATTTATATCTTAGAAATTCTCTATATGAAATGAGTTCGGTTGTCCATCATCATTATTTTCTCTAACTTATGCAATCATATTCTAAACTTATGGAAACCAATTATATACAATTTAAGTAATCTTGATCAAGAGCTCCCAAAAGTTCGGTGGTGGTTAGTTGATTTGAAACAAGATCCAGGCAGATAAACTCATAAGCACCTTGATCTTCTGGATCATTTTTAAATGAAAAACCTAGTTGAAAGCAGTTACATAATTGTTATACAGAGTGCAGTTCATTTTAGTTCTTGAAAGAAGCATCAAATGTTGTAACTTCTGTAATCTAGCTATTGCCACTCATATTTATGCAGTTCGATACGATTTTCGGAACTTTTTATACTCACTTGTCTGGGCGGGCGTGAGCGTGGTTGTGGCAGCCTATATGAAGGCAAATGGCCGTAAGTTCTGCAACAGGCCTACTCTGAACAAGCCTCGTGGTTGATTTTGAATTCGGAGTGCTGTGCCAAACTGCCAATTTTAATTAGTCCCTATGCTCTCATCTTCCTGTGTATTATTTTTATTCTTTCATACTAATTTTTGTAATTTATACAATTTTCAACTCTGGTTTTGTTTTAACACAAAAAGGTCAGGGATATAGCATTCAGTTCCAAGCTTTGCTGCTTGGAAATTGCCACTTACTATTGTATTATTTTGTTCTATGTACAAATATTGTTTGTTTCCCATTTTAAATGGGTACAATAATTAAATCTTCTTTATTTCAATGGTTCATAACTTATATATATATTGAATTATTTAACCTCCTCACAATCTAGTTGATGTCATAGGTTTCCTGTGACACCACCTTTCCTTGCTGTAGTGGTTGAAAAGTGGGTTTCATCTTGAAGCTCCTTCTGATCTATTTGATTTTAGTGTTATCTGGAAAATGATTTTGATTGATTGCTAGTGTAGATTGTGACAAGTACTTGATCTTAGAAGAGTTTATATAAAATGAGAAATGTACATACACGAGACGAGATGGATAGCGAGTAGCCTCAAATACACGAAAAGTAGTAAAAGGTCGCTCGTTAAGTAGCGTATGGAGGCCAGTAGAGATGGAACTCGATCTTGTAAGTGACAGTTAAGCCCTTGAGATCAACCGGAGAAGACGTGACATAGCCTTGCACGAGGAGGAAATCCCCGGTGCCTCCCACCACGGGATGGTCCGAAGGCTTCACGTTGTGCGTACCTCCAACAATGGAAATGGAGCCGACATGGTTTTTGAGACGCAGCGTGATCTTGGCAACGGATATACTCTGGAGGCCGTCTAGGCTGGAGGTAACGGACGTTCCTTGTGCAATCCCAACAACTTTGGACGTCACGTTAGGCGCAACAGTCATGGTATCATGGAAGGCAAATATGGTCCCGAAAGGCGTGGTGGTTTGGCTGATCCCGGGTCCTGCTACGCCATTCACGATCACGTATCCGGTTTTGTTGAAGGTCTCGTGCTGGAAGAGACTGAAGTGGATGGACTTGACGCCACGCTCGTGCCCATGGCGGGAGGAGGAAGCTAAGGCGTCGTGAAACGGAAAGACGAGAAAGCGTGTTGTAATAGCTGCAGCGACAACACAAGAAGAATGGTGCAAAATAGGAGCCATATTGTTCATTTTCAAGTGTAGTGTGGACTCTTTTTATAGAGAGTGAGCTAAGCTTTTTAACTTTACACATTCGTCAATGGCACAGGTTTCTTGCCACTCCTTTGGGTCGTCCAATTGCAGATTTGAGACATTTTTTTCTATTCTTTTTAGCGTTTTGCTTTTTGGACAAGTCAAAGCTGTCAACTGCTATAGCAATAAGAGGTAATTAGTTAGATAATAGTAGACCCATTGTGTTAATTAGGTCTTGTAATTATTATCCAATGTACACTACAACATGACATCATGCAACCAATCATAAGTAGAATGAGAGCTAGCAAATCGGATTTTGGGTCGAGAACCGGTTGGATTGGGTTCGGTTTACCCGAACCGACCCAAAGTACTTTGGGGTTTGATCAAGTTTCGGGCTGGATTTCAGTTTTTAAGCACAATTTGTGATGATTTGTACGGTTATGTCCTATCTAACTTGAGAGTTTAAAGATAAATTCGACCCGACACAAAAGTTAGTCTAAATGGATTCAGATGGACAAAAGTTGAGTCAAGTGTACGCTAACTAGGGCCCAAATTGTCAGCTCTAAGAGGAATGCAAGATAATTTGCTCCAGAAAGTTACTATAAAATCAGAGTATACATAAATAAGGTTACAACAAAAGCAGAGTGAAGTCAGAGGTCAAGCTTCCAAATAAGCTACACAATGATAAATGACCAATTCAACACTGCTTGGAGATAAATTGTAGTCTCATTTGCTTCCTTTTCTTCTCTGCAAGCATATGGCTTCGCTGGAAGTTCAGTACTGCCCAAACCAAGTGTCGTAGACCAATCTCTGGCCACAATGCACTCGGAGAATACAACGGGCAGCTAGAGGTCTGCCAAAGAAGGAAATTGCTCAAGCGGGTCTCACCAGAACTCCGGATTAGTATGTCCGGGTCAGGTGCAACTGACATGTACATGTGCCTATCAACATCTACCATCTTTATAACAGAACGCTCCCCCGACATCTCCCCGGCCCCAACTTTAATATGACCATTATTCTTCTTATCACATCTCTCTCTACCGGAACCCTGGACAGCATCCAGAGTCACACCACTTCTCTTCATGATCCCTTCAACACCTTCAATCACACCGTTGCAAGCTCCATTTGCTCTCAAACCTTGAAACCTATTCAAACTCGAACCATCAAGTTTCTCACTTTCTTCAACCACCCCATTGCAAGCTTCACTTGCATCCAGCACTTGAGCTTCCATTTTACTTCTGCAGGATTCACGCACAGCATGCACGATCTCATCCGTAGAAGTATAGGCAACACAGATTAAAAGAAAACCGTTAGTGTTGTTGGCACTAGACTTCATAACCTTTTCGGCTGCAGCCCTCACAGGCTCGCTCAAAAGTTTCAAGTTACCTATAAAATATATTCTAAGACCATATTGGTTTACAATACTTTCTTTCTTCATCAACTCCTCAATCTTGTCCAGCAGCAGGTCCATGAGCGTTTGAACCTCATCAGGCCGTCTTTTGAAATTCTCAATGCTGAATGCATAGATGGTTACATATTTGACACCCAATTCATAGCAGTATCGAAGCATGGATATAAGAGCCAAATAACCCGCCTTGTGGCCAGCCCCTTCTTCGAGATTCCACTTCTTAGAGTACCTTCTGTTTCCATCCATGATAAATGCGATATGGGCAGGGACAGGACCAACAGATACAATCCTAAACAAGCATTTCCTCATAAATCTACCCACCTTCTCGAATAGCCGGGTCGCACTAGAACCAATATCATTGGCCATTTCAATTAAACACTACTGCAAAATTTGCAAAAATTCCAAGTTCATGAGATTAACAAAAGGGGACCACATTACACATACACATAAATACTTCCATGAAACGAAAATCTAGAGGAAACCCATCAAATATATCATCACAGATAGAGTAAAAGTTGCGTGTTGGTCAGGCTATCTGAATTGTACTATAACTAACCATAACAGCAAAAGATAAAAGCTTTATTTATGCACATAACAGAAACGCTACTTGAGGTCCACAACGGTTAAAATTACGAAAAGCAGTTTTCTGAACTGATCCATCAAAAGTAATCGACACAAACCTGTGGGCTAAGGAAGCTGCTTTAAGGTCTTGTTTGGTTACTCTGCATGTTCTGTAAGAGGTGCCACTGAGAATTTCGATCAAGTTGTTTGGAAAAAGACCTCCGAAGACTCGGTTTTTGGCTGCAGGAGCTCAGACGCTCCGGAAAATGAAGGAGAAGGACGAGAAGCTAACCGGCGGATGCAATCGAATCCCGCCGGCGAAGTTGGAGATCACGGACGTTTGCAATTGGTGGATCGGGAGCAACAGACGATGAAGACGGCAAGCTTTGCAGAGCTGCGTGGTGTGGGTGTTGATAGCCCTAACATAGGCTTGAAGCCCACAGCCTCAACAATCAATAAAGTTGATATTGTGGGCTCCATGGAGAAACAAGCCCAAAGTTACTCATTAGCCCTCTCATGTGGGCTAAAAGGCCCACCATCATCATCATCATCAACGTGGAAGTTGTGGGTCAAGTGAAGCTTGACAACAAATTGATCCTCAAAAGGGTGCTGGGAGTTACTAAGTTTCATTTTAATTTAATGTCAGTCAGCAAGTGATTTAGATTGTTCGCTGACCTTTTACCCGAATTTTTGTGTGATTCAGGATTTGTCATCGAGGAAGCTAATTGGATCGAGGAGAGTGCGAAACGGGCTATACTACTTTGAACCAACAAAAGTGGAGAAAGCAATGGTAACCCAACAATCAAGTGATATGGAATTGTGGCATCGAAGATTGGGTCATGTGCCGGTGAGCCGAATGTCTTTAGTACCCCACTTACCCCCACTTTCTGGTTATAATGAAATATCATTGTGTGATGCATGTTGTAGAGCAAAACAGACTCGTCTCTCTTTTCCTGCACATGTCACTAAGTCATTGCATGTTTTTGAACTGATACACTGCGATATTTGGGGACCGTATAGAACACCTTCATTTTCTGGTTGTCACTATTTTCTCACAATAGTAGACGATTTTAGTCGGGCCACCTAGGTGCATTTAATGAAACATAAGTCTGAGACTCGCCTACATTTGTTACAGTTTTTTCGTTGGGTTCGAACACAATTTCATAAACAGGTCAAGATTCTGCGGACTGATAATGGGCTAGAGTTCAACCACAAAGAATTGCTTGAGTATTACTCTCTCAATGGAATGGAACATCAGACTAGCTGTCCGGGGACTCCACAACAAAATGGTATGGTAGAGCGGAAGCATCGACACCTCCTAGAAGTGGCGCGAGCACTTCAATTTCAAGCAAGTCTTCCAATTCAATTTTGGGGTGAATGTGTTCTTACAGCTGTTTATCTAATTAATAGGACACCACTTTCTGTTCTTAAGAACAAAACTCCATTCGAGATACTGCTTGGAAAGAAACCAACCTACAGTCATTTGCGATGCTTTGGTTGTCTGTGTTATGCTCATATACAGACACACGATAAATTTGCCTCCCAATCTCGTCCGGGCATTTTTGTTGGGTACCCCCATGGACAAAAGGGATATCTGGTGTATGATCTCAAAACCAAAATCATCTTTGTTTCACGAGATGTTCAATTTTGGGAAAACGCATTTCCTTTATCTCAGGTTTCAAATGTTCCGCAATCCATGCAAACTCCTTTCTCCCAGCCGCCTTTGGATTATGTTGTTGATTCATCTGTTGTATCGATAGACACCAGGCCATCTAATCCGGAAACAAGAAGTGACACTTTCGAGTCTACTCCAAACCCGTCATCAGAAAATGCTAGTTCAGAATTCACACCCATGCCACCTTTAGAGTCTCAAATTACAGACAAGACATCTCAACGAACTCAGATTGAGAGTACATCACCACTACCGGCTAAAAGACATAGAAAGTTGTCATCGACTTTGTCTGGATTTGAGTACAGCTTGCCTCATTCGCTTGCTCCATCTTAGCCCGATTCACATTCTTCTTCTCCTTTGGCCAACTCGACGGTACATCCTTTATCTCAATATATTTCTTATGAAAATTTTCTTCCTCACACACTGCATTTTTAGCGGCCATCTCTTCTATAGATGAGCCGAAAACATTTTCTCATGCAGTTAGACATACTCATTGAAGGGAAGCCACGGCGAAAGAGGTTGTTGCCCTTGAAGAAAACAACACATGGGACCTTGTTCCCCAACCTTCTGGAAAGCGGGCCATCGATTCTAAATGGGTCTACAAGATCAAGTATAATCCTGATAGTAGCATTGAACGCTATAAAGCTCGGCTTGTTGCCAAAGGCTATATCCAAATTGAAGGAGTAGATTTTAATGAAACGTTTGCTCCAGTTGCAAAACTAGTCATTGTACGATGTCTCTTTACGGTCGCTTTTGCCCGAGATTGGCCTCTATTTCAACTCGACGTTAATAATGCCTTCTTACATGACGACCTGCATGAAGAAATATACATGAAAATACCACATGGATTTGCTAAACAGTGGGAGTATCGAGTGTGTCGCCTACGCAAGTCCCTTTATGGACTCCGTCAAGCATCACGAAATTGGTTTCATAAGTTCACAACAACTCTCACATCCATTGGATTCAAATACTGCCATGCTGATCATTCGTTGTTCACATATCACAATGGTGTTTCTTTCGTGGCAGTTTTGATTTACGTGGACGGTGTGATAGTTACTGGGACTGATACCACACGCATCCATCACTTGAAACAATACATTGATAGTAAGTTTCGCATTAAGGATTTGGGCAAGTTCAAATACTTTCTTGGAATTGAGGTTGCTCGATCACCAGCTGGGATTGCGCTAAGCCAACGCAAATATACTCTTGATATTCTTGCAGATTGTGGGCTCAGGGGATGTAAGCCTGCTTCCTTTCCTCTACAACAACATCATCACTTGTCAGCAAATACTGGTACTCCGTGTGATGCAGGCCAATACAGAAGACTCTTTGGTCGATTGCTTTATCTCACCATCACTCAACCAGATATTAGTTATGTTGTCCACATCCTAAGTCAGTTCATGCATGCTCCCAAACAACCTCACCTCGATGCTGCCTATAATGTGTTACATTATCTTAAAGCCAGCCCCAGACAACACATTCTTTTGCCTGCAAATAATTCATTGTCACTACGAGCTTATAGTGATGCTGATTGGGCAGGGTGCCCTAACATGCACAGGTCCACCTCTTGCCTTGTGCTGAAATTTCTAATAATTTTGCTGAAATTCATGCTTTGAGATACGGTTTGGAGTTGAGCAGAGAGCGAGGTTTATTACTGGACTATGTTCAGACTGATTCGAGATTGATTTATGAGATTGTTTGTGATAGGGCGTCATGTCCTTGGCATTTGGAGTACGTGGCTCGGGTTTGTAGGCAGTTTTTGGGCACTATTTGTATCAGGCATGTGCTTCGGGAAGCAAACATGGCGGTTGATTGGTTGGCAGGGTTCAGGCTTGACTCTCATACCACTTCGTCCTCTTTGCAGGACTTCCCATTGGCTTTTAGAGACATCATCTTGAATGATAGTATAGGTCGTACTTATATTCGTAGTGGTAAGCTGTTCATGTAATTTTGTTTCAGCATGCATTCATGTAGTACCTTATGTAGTAGGTGCATCATTCTTGAGGAGGTAAGGCTCATCATGTCCCCCTCCATTTTATGTACTTTTTAGTTTTTCTATTAATAAACAGGTAGGGGTCCGGCCAAACCCCCCACCATCTCAGGTGGCGTTCTCCAAAAAAAAAACAAAAAAAAAAAAAAAAAAGAAACCCCCAAG
>JAYMTH010003345.1:0-11034 GCA_036897465.1 Pelargonium australe | reverse complement strand
TATATATAATTGTTGTGATATGGTCAAAACTCAAGAGCAACGACCAATGACTCAGTCAATCCCCCTTATATTGTGGGGGACCTTGATTTTATTTTACAAGTACTACACTTGAAATGTGACCATTCACGTTTGGGTCGGGTTAATTTTATATTTCAATTTGAATCGCATTTCGAGTTTTAGGAACATATAAACGTGTAGGTGTAGGTGCATGTGCGTTTGGTTGACCCATTAATTTGATCATTTCTATTCTATGTATCTCAAATTCGTTAAATATGAAATGAGTTTTTGTTTTTGCTTTTTTTAAATTGAAATGAGTTTTGAATGCTGGTTTATAAGTTCTCATTGGTATTTCTTGTTAGTAGATATATGTGTGCATGTTTTAATGTTCATGTTATAATTATATTGGACTTGACAAGTTAGTTGAATTTTGAACAAAGTTTATTATTTAAAGTTTGAGTTTATACTGAAAATGGTTCACACTATATGAATTTACAAGAGACGTGTGTTGAATTTTGTTTGTTCGATCTTATCCAAGTATCTTTTTTTTTTTTTTGACAAACTTTACTACAAAAAATTATCTCAATCTTAGTACGACTTATATTTCTGAAAATGCATGTCAAATTTTAGGTGCATGTAGAGTCAAGTTCAAATTGAAATTTTTTATGTTTCATGACATGAAAAAAGTGTGTTTGAATATATTAATTATTTTGAAATCATATTGTCTTCATGTCGAGTCTAAAAAACATGCATGAACGACTAAATATTTGTTTGTCAAATTGAAATGAACACTTAGAAGTTGTAAGAGTAAAGTAACCTAAATAAGACTCTAGTTAGTCTTATTGTTTATATTAATTTTTTGTTTGTTAGTTAATATATATAGTTATTATTTGTATTTAATCGTTTTGGCCCTCACCATGCACCTCAATTCGTCCCATTTAGTTAAATGTATCGTGTCGAGCATGTTGGGATTGGTATAATCGAGCGCAACATGTTATGTTGTGTTGTGCCAGCTCGACCCACTGAACCAAATACGTTGGGTCGTATTCATATCAAACACGTACGCCGGTCTTGTCGTGCGAAACATGTTATGTCATGTCGTGCATATATGTGTCATGCCTTATCGTTCTGACCATAATGGAATGTACATGTGTCATGTCATACACAATACTTGTGTCATACAAAACGTGTTCTGTAGTGTCATGCCAACACAACTTATTTGGCCAAGCATCATAACTGTATCATATCGTAATACACGGTTCACTTCCAACACGATAAAAACACGACCCGAAACCTAAATACTTTTAGGGTGAAAGTCGTTAAAATGGGAGGAGTGATGGGTCAAATCGATGACAAATACCAAAAAGTAGGAGTTAACAATAACATTCGAGTGTAGGGTCATATGTTGTATCCTTACCAAAAATACGTAAACCTAATACCATGGGCTCCATAAATCCCACCTTTTATTATGGCCTTTCTCGTGGGTCCCACAGTACCTACCCTCTGATTCTGACACGTGTCCTTGGTCCACGTACCCTAATTATATGTACTGACCATGCGTGTCATTGACCATAATGCCCTTACACCCTTGTCCTTTTGGTGCATGAACACGAATAAGGTTCCAAATGTTGAGGGGTAGTTTTGACTTTTCACAAGGCTGTTTTTATGGTACAGTGGCTCAGAGTGGACTGGACTCTTTGACTTTCACCAACCTTGGTGGCCAATAAAATTTGGAAAATAATAAAATAGTTGATTTTTTTTTTTATTTAAAATTTTGATTGCTTCATTTTTTTTTATGTGTGCAATGTTTTAAAAAAAAGTTATTGTTACTATAAGCTAGATTACATGTACATTAGTCCTTAAGACAACTCGAGCACGATTTCTTATACAAGAAGATCGTGTCCTTAACGCTCGGTCTTAAATATAAGTTTAAAATTTGAGCTGACACCGAAGTTTTGATCGATGTTAAAGTTTATCTTTAATATCATTCAGTATCAGAATAATTCCGAGGTGAACAATTCTTTTATCCAAAAACATTCGTACCATATTAAATAAATAAATATATTAAATTAACTTTTCTTTGCCTGTTCATAGATATAATGTTTGCTCTGCCAAAGCGATATATTGTATCAAACCTTTGAAATTTTCAAAATATTGGTTTGTAGTAATAAATGAAAAGAAAAAAGAAGAAATAATTGATTGTAACATAAATGAAAGTTGAAGAACATATTAGGGTTTATTGAGGATAGAAAAAAAAAGGACCACAAACACAATACAAAGATGTCAGGAGGAAGAAGATGAGTGAAATGGCAAAAAAGGACATGCAGTGAAACCAAGTAGGAGTTGGTGAATTTAAAGATTTGAAGACTTTTTGGCACCATTTTTCCAAATAGAGTATACAACAATTCAATTCAATTCAATTCAATTCAAATCCAATTGAACAAGGACATGAATGTGAAATAACATTTAAACCCTTATAAACAAAGTAACTACAAATTAGAAGAAGAAAAAGCAAAAACGAAATTTATGTCCAAAATCGTTCTCCAAACGTGTTCTCTTACTTTTCGGTTTATTTGTAAAATTTATTAATGTTTCAATCAAATATTTTAATAAAAATAGCTTGAGAAAACGACTAGTTTGACGAAAACATGACGTGTGAACTTGTTCAGGTTTTAAAGCTCCGAGAATATGTGAAAACTCGGGTAAATTTTTTTTTTTTTTTTTTTTATCAGCAAACTGTAACTTTTATTTAACAAAACCATAGGTTTAAATAAAAGTACAAAAAAAAAGTGCACTGAAAGTATCTCAGACATGAGATAAGATCAATCACCCAAGAATCAAACTCAAAAGATACATCGAATGAGTGATCGATACAGGAAACCAACGAAAGAATAAAAACCTGAATACGAATAACCGTCACCTCCACAGTAGAAAATTTATCTTGAAAAACATACCCATTTCGAGCGAGCCAAAAGAATCATCACACTGCTAGACACGATGCTTTCCAAAGCTTGCTACAAACTCGAGTAGATTGAGTCTGACTTGATTCACATTTCTTGTTTAACATCACGTGAACGTATAACTTTAATCAATCAGGTTATTGTCTCAATCAATAAAACGTGGGAATTTTTCTTAGAAAACTAATTAGCGTGAATATTGAACAACAATTTTGATGGTAACAATAGTAAAGTTGTCTTAATAGAAATTAGTATTAGTCCACTTTGAGTTATTATTATTGAGGTATAATATGATATTTTTTCTAAATTACATGATTAATTTCTTAAGTATTTGGTTGACTTTTGTCTCCAATACACTTTTTGCTTAAGAAAAGAAGGTCCAATTATTTATTTTTAGTCTAGATCCAATTTTATTTAGATTCATAGCTATCTGCTGATGCTACACTTTATCATGTAGAGTTTGAATTTGGAAAATTTTATGATTAATTTTGTCACTTTTTTTTTTCCATGACTAAGACTATGCTTTGTCCTATTTAATTAATTAGCATTACTTAAATTCCATGTCATTATTATGTTTTTGATTCCTCTATTTGATGTGCTATCAAAAGTTCTCATAAGAATAATAAATATTTTAGCTAAAATCAAATAATAACAAATTAACATATTGAATCTCAATTAAAGAAAAATAAAAAATATATTTAGGTGAAAATTTATGAGATGGTGTCTCAATATTTTGAGCAAGTATGTGCATAATTTTTGTATCATTATAATCATTATGGTTATATTTTTTTTTGAAAAATTAATCAATTTGTTTTTCTTTCAAAAAAGTAATAATTATTATGATGGGAATTGGGAGGGAAGAAGAAGAAAAAGATTATTGTATAAAGTAACAATAATAATTATATATCTAAACTTTTTTTTTTACAAAATAAAATAAAATAATAATAATAGTGAAGTGAAGCTTAACCATATATAGCCTTAACCAATATGCTTAGTTAGTGATGGGTCACCAACATTATGCCTAATAATCCCTTTGCCGACAATAATTCTATGTCCCCTCCACATTTTCACTGTTTAATTATAGCTGACAGTTCAAATTTTGAGTCTGGGTATGTATTTTTTCTTACTAAAAATGCCCAAATGGCTCTCAACTCAGAAGGGTTCGGATTTTGAGCTTACAGTTTGGAAATGAACTTGAAGGTGACAATAAATTGTATTTCAGATTTCTGTGCGATTTTGTCCAGCCGTATTTTTTATAAGAAATTCAATCCGACCCAAAAAGTGGTTGGATTGGGTCGGATCATTTTAAAGTCAGATTAGGTTTTAGACATCCGCGTGTTTGAATTCAAATTGTCACATGGTCTGCATTTTTACAGGTTCGAGTTGCATACAGTAGACCCGATTAATATCCAAATGGGCAACCATTTCGAAGCCATGCATATTTACACGTGAAGGTTGCATCCTTTTTTGATATGGGCCCGAGTTAGATTTTACGACCAAAATTCTTGAATATCAAATTCGACCTGAAATCCGAATTGACAGCTCCAATAATATAGATACCACCAAGTGGTAGTAAAGTTGCAATCACTTGTATCTTTCCATAATTGGCAGCCTCTGGCTCTGCCTTTACTTTAACTTTATAACAACTCCACAAAGCAAATTGGCTCAAAATGTTACACTTCAAAAACCTCCAAAACCACATATTTTTGACACAAACCACATCAAATTCACTAGAAAAATGCAAAAACTTGAAAAGCAAATTCACTACCAAAATGCTACCGATATTGAACCATATACATATATATCAGAAAACAGCACAAAAATCACCAATTCTACTCCAAAAATGAGAACTCGTCATCGGATAATTCTACAATACGAGCATTACTCAAAGTGTTGCTAAAGCGCGATTTTGACACTCACTCCCATCTTCTACGCTGCTTCTTCCCGACAACCTTCCTTTGCTTTGGGTCCTCTCCGAGACCTTTCATGCAATCATAGGAGGAGAATCAACCAATGAGTAGTAAAGTATGAACATTGCGAAGCTTCGGGATGTTTAAAAGAGAAGTTACCTCCTAAAAATGATTTGGAAAAAGACTTCCACTTCTTGCTTTCATGGTGGTGGGGACTCCATTTTTCTTTATACAACACAAAAACCAGAAGATCATATGGATGGATGACAAGAAAACAGTTGCAAGTGCTAAAAGAAAAAGGTTTGGAACTCGGGTCCTTACGAGGTTGTTGTGACCCATGTCTGAAAAATCTAGCTTGCTATCCACCGAACCAGCATGACACCTTAACGACGCCTTCTTGGTTTCTTGATAATTTATAGTTGAAGAAGGTTTTGTCTGATGCTTCTTCTGATATCAAAGATTCAAAAGAACAAAGTTAACACCATTTTAATCTTTCATCATAGAATTTGCAAGAAAATGGAGTTTTTGGTTGCTTTTTGTTTCTAAACATTCAGATCATAGCTCTAAAAACGAGTAAAGATTGTGACTTTCAGCAAAACAAAATCTGGGTAAGGAAGAGAAGAGCATAAAAGACCATAAAAGAGAATTTGCATGAAAATAGAGTGTATGGTTCTTTTTCTTGACATTTAGATCATAGTGCTAAACATGTAATCTTTTACGACGTTCAACAAAACCAAATATGGGTACTGATGAGAAAAATGTAAAAGAGAAAGGGTGCGAGTGTCCGAGCAAAGTTAACATCATATCATTCATCAGCTTGTTCCTTCATAGAATTTGTGAGAAAAAATGGGGTATTTGGTTCTTTTTCCCATCATTCAGATCAAAGTTCTAAAAACACGTAAAGATGATAACTTTCAACAAAACAAAATCCGGGTAAGGAAGAGAAGAAGGTAAAAGAAAAAGGGTAAGAGTGTCCGAACAATGTTAAAATCAAATCATTCATCAGCTCATTCCTTCATAGAACTTGCAAGAAAATGGAGTATTTGGTACTCTCTTTTTTCTCAACATTTTGATCAAAACAAACTACGGGTAGGGAAGTAAAGAACATAAAAGAAAAAGGTTAAGTGCAGAACCTGGTGTCCGACCAAATACCAATTTCAGTAAGGTTCGCGAAAGTACCTTCTTCAGTAGTGGAAACCAAACTTGAACTTCATTCTCCCAATGAAGGACCACAAAACACCCTGAATTCTATAAAAAAGAACAGCACAAGGTTGTCTGATAAAACAATTCTGATAATTCCCCAAACTGATAATCTAGCAACCGTCATTATCAAACTAAGCATGACCCAATATGACTCAGTTTATGATACAATCAAACAAAGGATCCACATTGTGTGCTTTAATCAAACAAAAGCGCAGTTTGACTTTAAGCTCTAGATAAAGAAACATCTGATATAAGCCATCCAGACAGAAAGTTCACTATCTTTTGGGATGGATTGCTACATTACTCACTCAAAATTGAACAAGATTAGTATCATATTCAGGAAAAGTCAACTCAAGATCAATGCATCTATAGACCAAAGACAGTAAGTTCCTCTACATGAAGTATCTATCGGCACAATGAACAATCACAGATAGGGTTTTCGCTAAAACTCGAAACAAACGGGAACCTTCTCCTTCATTAATATTATTTCTGCCATATTACTTATAACGAAAGTACGAAACAAAATGTTACAACATTCTTCCTGTCATGTAACTTTCTATTGAAGCAGCAATCTTTGTCTCTTTACAAACAAGAAGAGTTCCATATTAGCAAACCCAATAACAATAACAAAAAAATCAGGCTACGGAGGCTTTTCGCTAGCAGGAAATATAAAAAATTGTCCTAACAACGTTACGATCATCATTCTCCCACTAGATTGCCACCAAAATCCTCTAAACAGTAAGCCAGTAAAAGAATTCAATAAATCCTACAAATTTAAAGTTCTAAAGTAGAGGGTAAAAAATGTTACACTGAGGATGTATCAACAAGAACCTCATTGAGCACATCATCCTCACCATTTGCCAAGGCGAAAAGCTCAGCATCCTTATCTTCATCACTTGTCGTATCTCGCTTCTCCATCTTGGAATGTGCTGCAAGGAACACCAACTTTTGAGCTCTATCCATGAGAGCCCGAGATTGTCCTTGTGAAGCCATCCATCTCAGGAAAGACAAATTGCATTTGAATCCGCAAGAAGTGGCATGAAGAAAGATTAGCCTAACGGCCACTTTCCCGAGTGACTTGAACTCGGTAAGATGCGTTTCCCACACAAGTCTACTACTTTGAGGATTCACAATTCTCATCTTCCCCGAAATAGGGTCTCTCTCCTTCATTTGCACAGCCCTTGCATAGACCGGATCGAGCCCTTCTGTTCTCCATTTCATGAGCTCCATCAGCGCGATATGCGCCTCCTCTCTTGACACAAGCCTTGTAATGAGCTTGTCCACATCTTTCTCTTGCTCACTTGTCAAGCATTTGAATGGTGGAAGATACTTCCCGCTCGCATCCCTAATCAAATAAAGCGGATCAAGAACAAATGCTGCAGCCCAAGCCGGATGATAATTCTTCTTGAATCGCCTTTCGATCACTTTCTCGACTAAACCCTCATCAACCCTAAATTTCAAACACCAATCCTTCACTTTAGCCCTAAGCTCATCCCATAGGGGAAGGCATTGCCCTACCAATGGCCTCTCAATCTCAATTTCCAAAACCATCTCCTTCACAAGCTTAACCAAAGAGTGCACAGCTTCCAAATCACTCCAAAACCCTAAATCCCTAATCATCTCCTCAACTTCCCTCCCAACATGATCCTCCATTGACACAACCTTAACATTCTCATCAAGCAGAACCATCTGCACAGCTCGCGCCGAGCTCAATATGTCCTCAACCATTGTATACACACCTCCAAAGCTCTCGAGACCCCGAACCGGGGCTCGCAGCAGCTCGGCATGGCCATACTCCTGCAGCTGATACTTCCTGAAGCTGTTCCTGACCTGAGTGTTGTTATTGAAAAAATTGGCAAGCTTGAGACAATTTTGGGACACAGACTTGAATAAAGGAAGCTCCTTTCTGAAATCTTTGAGCAGAGAATTGAAACCCTGAAGCTGACAAGAGAGATTCACCATCCAATGATTCTGATTCTCCAAATTCCTCAGTGCTTTGGACTCAAACCTGTCAGCAACAATCCCAACACATTGTTGAACAACATTCCCACAAATACCAGTAATGGTCTCGGAAAAAACCTCCTCGGCAAAATTGGAAGAAACAGAGCCATTTAAAAACAGAGCTCTCCGGTACAAGCTAGTCCCGTTCGGGAGATTCACTGTCAAGTTCACCAAATTGTGTTCTTGGTTCTTGATTTTCCAGCCATCGGAGGCGATTTGGAAGAACATGGCGTCTCTGATTCTGGCCTCGGACTCGGATTTCGCTTCCTCGTACTTGTGGTCCAATCGGGCGCCTGTGATTTCCCGGCGGGAAATCGCCGGCAGCCCGACCTGGTGGAGAAAAGCTCGGAACTTTGGGTGCTCTAAGCTGGAGAGAGAGACCGACCCGCAAGTCTCGTAGACCCAATCGGCTAAAAAATCAAATGCAGAATCGATTTGGGTTTTGCTCAGCGTCGGTCCCGGCGATGTTTTCGGACTCTTCAGCTTCTTGACACTGTTCTCGAGCATCGCCAGAGCTCCCAAATCGTCCTTCCCGCCGGAGAGCATCAAATGTGGCTGCGGCGGTGGCAGTAGCTGAGGCTGAGGCTGTAACTGCAAGCTCGCCGTGACGACCGTCGCCGGAGAGTACGTCAGCTCGCCGCAGAACCGCAACGGATCGACGGAGGCGACGGCGGAGGAGCTTGAGCGCTTGCGGTGGTTCGGCGGTGGAGCAGAGGACGACGGCGAAACAGAGGAGATGGGTTTGGGGACGGAATTAAAATTGGGGCACGTGCCTCGCTTGAGATGCTCGGAGGCTGTGCGCGACGGGTTGGAGGCGGAGAAAACGGCGTCGCATAGAGAGCACCGGAGCTTCACCGCCTTGGGGAGTCCGGTATCGGAGTTGTGGACCAAGAACGGCTCCAGGTGGACCCAGTACCAAGCACCCTTGCCTTTTATGGCTTTGGTCCGAACCATAACCAGACCTTCGTATCGCTTGTGGACGGATTTTGCGGAGAGCTCGTCGGCCGAGAGCGCGTCCGCCGGCGGCGCATTCGCGTTCGTCGCCGCCATTGCCGGCGGGAACTAACCCAACTGAAGAAAACAGAGTATGCTTCTCTAAGCTTAAAAATTGCAAAATTTCAGTCGCATTTAGCCCGGGAAAAGCGTCGGTGGTGGACGGAATCGGAGCTCCGGGGACGCCTCCATGCCGGCGGTACCGGCGCCGATCGAGGGTGTGGGGTTTTTTTCTCAGGAGAAATGTCAAAGAGAGCGAAAAGAACAGAGCAGAGAGAGAGAGAAGAAAAACAGAGCACAGAACAAAACAAAGTGTAAGAGAAGAAAAAAACAGAGTGTAGTGAAGCTTTCTGTTCTCCAGTGCACGCGCCGGACGCGCTGGAACTCCGCGATTGGGGGAGCAGGGCCAGACACGGTGACGCAAACATGGTACAATGAGGTAAGCTAATGTGCATTCGGGTTTTAGGTCGGACTCATATATTGCACGTAAAATGTGTAGATTTTGGGTCGGGTTCAGATTTTGCGTGTAAAATATGTGTCACGTTTTATTCAATCCAACCCTATATAATTGAATTATACTAAAAGTAGATGTGAGTTCCGCGCTTTTCTTGTTAAATGTGCGGGCTTGCGTTAGTTTGTCCAACTCTAAATTGATGAGATGAATTTTTATGAATCTCAAATTTGCAAAAATACAGATCGTTTTTTTTTTCTTCTTCCGGTACAATGAGGTAAAATTATGTGCAATCCAAGTTCTGGGTTTTGAGCCGGGTTCAGATTTTACGTGTAAAATGTGTGTATTATACAAGTTTATTCAATCTCATCCTATATATACAAGTCTAATTGAATCATACTCAAAATAAATATGTGTTTCGCGTTTTTCATGTAAAACGTGCGGCCTTACGTGAGTGCGTCCAACTCCAAATTGATTAGATTTATATTATGAAACTCAAATCTGTAAAAATATGGATCATTTTTTCCCTTTTCGGTACAAGTCAAAAGACCTAATTAACTGAAAGTAGATATGATTTATGGAATTTGCGTGTAGAATGTGAGCTCTTGTCTCGTCCATGAAATGATCACATCTATTTTACCCAACCTACAAAAATAAGTATCAAGTTTTCAGTTGAACTTTTATGGTTTTGGGATGAAAGACCTAAATGAATCCGAGCGAATGCGTGTTTCGAGCATCTAGATTTCAGATCTAAATTTTCAGCTCTAGACTAAACATTAGGGTGACTCTAGTAGAGTCCCATGTAAGAACATGAGGTGAGATTGGTTGGTGATGACACGTTAGTGGAGAGTGGACAACACGCGCGGTAGAGAGAGGTCGTAGTTTTGGAACTCCCTTTATTTGTATGGTAGGGTCGGGTCATTCTTGTCCTTTTCTCAATATATTTTTAGTTTTCTAAAATATTTTATTTATTTATTTATTTAAATGGAAGGATATTTATGTGCCAAGTTAAATTGGGTTTCCTTTTTTGACCTATTGGCCATGTGGTTTTTCATATGGACATAAAAGGGCAACCTAGGAATTTCATTAAATTCCATCTCACTCTCTCTTGACCAAGGCAATACCTTCTTTGGGTATTTTTGACCAATACTAATTAGACTAACTAACTGACCTTCAGTTTTAACGTAAACGATCGATAATATGATTTATTAAGATATTTAAAACGTTTGGTCTCAACTTTTTTAAGAGAAGTTTTTATATCATATGATCACTCAAACTTATGTGTCGACCTTAGGTGTTTTGCATCCTATTTCATGGCCCGTGTAATGAAATGAATGGTTGCGTACATTATGAGATGAAAGAGTTTGTCTTGGTACAGTCGTTCGTCGTTGGTGGACAGTTGGAAGTATTTTTGTTATGCAACGACATTATACACAAATGTGAGGAGATGTCGGTGACAAAATAAATTGTCCATCGTGTTACAAAGTGAAACCGCCGCAGTTTCTACTCCTGCTAATAGTTT
>JAYMTH010003344.1:0-11034 GCA_036897465.1 Pelargonium australe | reverse complement strand
CCACAAACTTACAACTCCCCCCCGCCACAAAAAAAAAAAAAAAAAAAAAAAAACTCACCGCGAATCTATGCCGCCGTTCTACAAACCCAATAAACACCTTAACTTGCTATAAAAAATAATTTGCAGTTGCTCAAACAAGTAAAATTCCTAATTAAGGACTGAACTAAAAATACGTGAGAGTTCATGATCGGCAAAATCAGTTAACCATTTTGTTTTTAATATTATCTTGGTTGATTTTTTTTTCTTTTCTTTTTGGATTTCAAAAACAAGAATCTCAGTATCTCGCTACTATTGAACAAATCAATAGATGAAAGAAAAAAAATAAAAAGGTGATAAAAAAAAGAAGAGATTTTGGCATGGAGCATAGGGGAATAAAAAAATATGGGAAAACAAAACAAATACACACTTTTCACGTGTGGTTGGCGAAAATAACCAGGTCCTGTCTCTCTGTCTATCTATCACTTTTTAATTAAATTACATCAATTGATTCTCTACTGAAACTAAATAAACAAGAACACACTATATATTAGTGAGTTTTTTTTTTTTAATTAGCAGCGCACGGAACGTCATATTCGAAGTAACAGTTTCTAAGCCACAAACATTGTAGTGTTACTGAAGTTGTTGCTACATACTCTTCTTCCGTGGACAACAAAGCTATAGTTTCTTGCTTCTTTGAACTCCATGTTACGGTTCCAGAACCGAAGTTAAAAATATTAGCTACCATAAGAGCTTTTTCGGTCATCTAAACATATCTTGCTCAGTCATTGTCAGTAAAACTAAACCAAGTAACTTGAAATACAAAACTTTGCAATACCAAAATTCAAAGTCCATGAATTAATGTAGCCAAGAATCCTCTTTGCTGCTCCAAATTAAGTGCTATTGTATTGGACCATTCTTAAAATCTAGACACTGCACCAACTGAGAAAGCAATATCAGGTCTAGTCTAGTGTGTGTAAGATACTGCACTTATTGAATCTATTATCATTTTTGGGTTTCTCTCCATCTTCAATCCACATCAATCCATTTGTCATTTGTCAATATATATATGTCCTCAATCCTAAATACCTGAACTCAGACTTTGGCCATAAAAAACTGGGAACCAACAAGTTTTGTATTAAGTTTTGGGTTTTTGTTGATGTTGATAGTTGTATATTGATGTATCCTCGGATTTTGCAGTGACAAGTTAATATGTTGAACAAAATTTAATATCTCGAGAAAATTAACATGAAGTTTTTGACCAGTTCATGTCAAAATTGAAACTCCAGGAGATTTTGCTTCTGTGTTGATGTGTTGGTGGTCTCCAATTCATTTCTCTATGTTAAAAAAGCAATACCCATCTGCTACAACCACATTAAGGTTCAGAATAAATGCAGGTCACTTTTGGCAAATTGCAAGGCTTCCACAAACTTGTAAAAAAAAAAAAAAAAAACATTTTTTTTTTTACATTTGTCCCTACTTGCATGCATGGTAAAGAACAAGGTCTATAGTCTATACCAGAAAATACAGATAGAGGTCTCAAGCTTGTCTGGACTCAACAACAATGGCAAACAACAGTTTCATGAAGCATTTTAAAACTCCACCCATCACACTTGACAGCTTAGCCTTTATATAAAAACCAAGATTCAATGAAGCTCTCGCAATGAACTCGAAGAAACTTATAATATACCTGCAGCAAGAATGGTTGAAAATTGTTGTAGAAAACTGGAGAAGCATTGCATGTTATACATAACAAGAGAGCAGATCAATGACCTTTCGATGATTTTAGATTCCATGATCTAAACTAGTACTCATTTGACTCAATAGCGAATACTATATATTACTAATTATGTCTCCATAGTTACAAACTCGAGAAGGAATAAACAGCTGAAATGTATGCCGCATTGCTTGACCTGAAACAAATCAGCTTGTTAAAAAAGAGAGATTAAGTACTAAATACCTAGGTGTCCCATATGGATGCAGAAAAGAGTAGCAGCAAACATAATTTCAAAACATCATAATTTAGTAATTATTTGTCTTTCATTATCCCCATGTGCACAATTACCTGAGCTCAAATATATATTACAAGTAGAATAAGAATAGATAGGTTTGAAACCAGTTTATGAAAACAAAACAGGCAATGTTTTAGTATAGCAGAAATGTTTGAATAGGAAACAGCAAGGAAACAATGGCATCCCATTTTTCTAGAGCATCTGCCCAACTAAATCATCATAAACAATAATGATATTATACTCTAATTTGATTAATTTTAATACATCTTCAACAATGTACACTTATATGGGAACTTGGTATTTGTTGACAAATCAAATCCATGTTGAAATCAGAGGAAATGTGATCACAAAATGATTCAAATCCACCATTGTGCTCAAAACAGCATGTAACATATTAATAATATTGTATGATAAACTTCAATTCCTCAAGAAAAACACAGATTTGTGACACAACTGTAAAAGATCGGTATTCAAGAACACGCCATTCCTGGTACCAATCCAATCAAACCATAACAAAAATGGGCCAAGAAGCTTCATTGATAACGAATAAATTCACAACATTATGATGGAAACAACTGAAGCAACTGAAAAGATGAGAACCTCAGTGCCAATAATATAAGAATGCAGTAAATAGACTCATTTATGTTCCTTGCATTATGTTATGATGCTCAGTGGTCACTGGCCAGGATGTTAATTGTTGAGTGATTATGGAGGAACAGGAACCAAACCAAATGAAATATAATTCATACAAAATTGACAGACAGATTCTCCAAAAACAGTGCATGATAAACAAAAGTATGCTCCATGGTAGACAATTGGAAGAGCAAAACAGGAAAAACAGAGGACACAGTTGAGAACTTGAGAGCAAGAGTGGTTATAGAGGATCTATAATAACATGTTTATTAGTACCAAATGTTTCTACAAATAAAAATTTGGGAAGAAGAAGAAGATGCCAAAATCCCAAAAACATACATAAAATTGTCAGGTTGTTCATAAATCATAATGATGATGATGATGATGACACTTGGTGAATCTTCTTCCTCCTCTATCTTCATCTTCATTAGTTGAAACTGAAACTAAAACAAAAAGGGAACTGTAAAATTATAGCACAACCAACCATTGCCTGGCTCCATCCTGTCTGCCTCAGTACACCTCCACCACAATCAGAAAATGGGTTAATAAGAAAAATGAAGGAAGAGACAGTCACATGGTACTAGGACTCTTCACCTCCTCCAAATTCCACCAAAATGCATCAACTGTTACAGTTTCTAGCAAGGGCAGTTTGGTCATTATCATAGCAAAATGGAAATGTAAATGGGTGGTTGTTGAGAAATAGAGAAGAGAAGAGCTGAGGTTGAGCTCTTCCTCTTCCATTTCCATACTCTCTCTTTTCTTCAAAAAAACAGATGGGGATATAAAGAGGAGGGTCAAGTCACAAGAAAGAAGCAATTTTTTTTCCTTTTCTTTTTCCTTTTGGTCCTAAGCGGGCCCGTAAAACTCGTTGTTGACACCTTTAAACCGTTTTACCACACTCAAACTAATACTCGAGCATGGTAGGACCATAAGGGCGGTAAATCTCTCTCTACCAAGTTTTAACGCAACTATATTCTCTTGAACTTGAACTCGAAATCTCAAGTTAAACTGGAATAACTCTTGCCAGTTGACACACGCGTTTGGTGGTTCCTTTTGTTTTTTCTTGGTACGGCTTGTTTTGGTTTTTGGTTTTGGTTTTGGCAATGCATTGTGTTTTTCTTTTGTGTTTTGGATTTTGGTGTGGCCGGTGAAAAACAATTTTCAACTTTCTCTTTGGTCTGTTTTTTTCTGGTTAGACAAAATTTCTCTCTTTCCATATGTCTTTTCTCATTCACCTTCTTAACTTAGTTGATTTTGTTTTGCATGCAATTTTTTTGTGACCCCAAAATGGATTGCCTTCTTGTTAACTACTTCTTTACTCAACTCAGTCAAGGCATGTCTCCTGTGATTAGTTGTCAAATGTAAATCTCATGTTTTCTTATTGATTGTGTTGAATCTTTGAGAGAATTTTTTTGTTGTTGGAAAATATCCTCATTATATTTGAACTAGAGGTGACAATTTGAATTTTGGATCTTATTTGTTCGGATCTTACTTGAAAAAGTGTAATTCGGATCGGTTCGAAAAGGATATGAAATTTTTTAAATTTTTAGAGTAAAATGAGCAGATTTTGTTGATTCAATCAAATATAATCTCTATAACCTCAGATGTCTGCGTGATCAAATTCAAATTGCAAACTCTAGTTTAAATACGAGCATATTCAACATTTCGACCACATAAAATCAGAAGTGACAATTCGAATTTTGGATTATATTTAAATCAGATCCATATTGACAAGTTTGTGTGTTGATGATGCATATTAGTATCTAAAATAAGGTTAACATGATTACTTATAGATCCTAGAACTAATTATGATAGGATTTATTTTAATGGTTGGATGATTGAGTTAATTAAATCTTTAGGTTGACAATGAAAGAATGGTGATGTGGCTTCAACGTCAATGAAACTCAATATTCAAAGGTACCCATCAGGAATGGGACATCCTTTTTTTCTTTTTCCTTTTCTTTTTCTAGAAGTCAAATAAGTTAACAAGTGAAAATAGTTTTAGCTTTAAGTGTTGGCCTACTCTCATCCGTTTAATTTACTTCTATACATATTCAAAGGATGGTCGGTTTATTTGGGCTCGAATAAAAAATATTCTAACTCATATCGTAAATCTCTTCCGGTTTTTCATAAAAAAAATGTTGTAGGATAATTCTATACTCTCTGATTCGTTATAAAAAATCGGAAATAAATTTACATATGAGAGATTGACACGTGGCATGCTTAATCAGACGAAGAAATGGTCAATCGATCCAATTCTCTATGATGGATGAAAAGGGGTTGCAGGCCCCGAAGGGTCAAATGGCCCCAAAGCGTCCAAAGGCCCTGAAGTGTCTACTAGCTCAAAAGTGACAATCGGTTCTGAAGTGATTGTTGGCCCAAAAGTGACCGGAGGGTCAAGGGTAGCCGCAGGCTCGGGAATAGAAGAATCAGCAATCGGAGGACGGAATGGGTCAAAATCCATGAGAGATGGAGACTCCATCAATATAGGCCTAAATGGGCCAGTAGGGGCATTTAAAGTCTCAATGTCCACCTCCTCATCCTCGACATCCTCCTCCCCTATAGGACCCACCTCAATTGCTGGAACACTAGAAGTTCCCTCACTCCCCTAACCTCACCAGGTCCTCTGACGTCACCACTTCCTTGACCTCGCTATCACCATGAGACCAAACTAGCCACTCTTCATTCCAAATATATTTTACACACACCAACTCCTACCAATTGGACATCTACCTTCGGCACCACATTCGGTCATCGAGCACCTTTGGTTGTCGGGAGTACCTTCGGTATCTGGGACCACCTTCGATTGTCGGGAGCATCTTCGATTGTCGAGAGCACCTTTGGCCCACGAGCACCTCCTGTCGGTGCACCCTCCTCTGCGCGACGCCCCTCTCTGCCGACGTGCATCCGTCCTTCGACATCTTCTTTAAGGCAAAGGCACGTCTCCACCCATGGGTGTCAACACCCCTCCAAGCAACCATTTTCCACCTATGAAGGTGACACTCATCCAATGGAGACCATCTTCCCCCACACCTGTCCATACCTCTCATGGAAACCAATCAGGGGTCCCCAAGGGAGGTAAGCTTGAGGCCTATAAATAGGACCCTCAACCCATACAAAAAATGTCAGTCACTTTATCATTGAATCACTTATTATTTAGAATCCAAAACTCTCTCAAGTGTTCTTAAGTGTTCATATCAATATTCATGCGTTCTTCATCATTTGAATGAACCTTGAAGATTTGATTCACATTTTCATACTTAAAATTTGTTTGTGTGGAGATCTCATTCTCACGTCGGAGATTGTTTCCCGGACACACATCTGGGACTCAACTTGACCGTGCGCTTCCCGTGCAGATACCATCCAGGGGCACCGACATCACCCAAAGGCACTTACAACACCCAAAGGCACCAATACCGACAACACTTAAAGGCACTGACAGCACCCAAAGGCACCAATAGCAACTAAAGTGACCATCAACATAAGTTAGGCCTTAGCAAGGATTGGAGCATAAGGGAATTTGACCAAGACTTGGGACTAAGATTCAACTAAGTGTAAAACCTTGACTTTAGGAAAAGAAGTTCACACAAAATCGCATTGGAACCTGATTTGAACTTAGAAAAAATAGTTCAAACACTCTCTTTTCTCACTTAGGTCATTTTAGGTCTTTTAAGTCAAACAACATAAAACATAAGATCGAGAATAAGTGCTCACAAAATACGACAAAACCCGAGAATAAGTGCTCACAAAGTACAACAAAACTCTAATGCATAATCAAACAACTCAATTCACCTGTCATGTAGTGTACGCAACTCATATGTGTTTGAACTAAGCACGCAGGATTGCAAGGTACAAAAGTGTAACTAATCAATTAATCAATTTCGAAACAATCAACCTAAGCACAAAAGTGGAGGTAGAAATCACATAAATAAGAAAGTCACCAAAACTTCTAATTATGAAAATTATCGTGTAAGCTATAGATTTTAGCAAAGTGGGAATCAAAATACTCTATCGAAAGTGCATAATCTTCATGTCTCGGTCAAATCCATTCATTTCTAACCATAAATTTTTTAAATTAAATAAAACAGATTAGTGTACGACTTGTCCAAAATGATGTTCATAAATACTAAAATACGACTGAGGGAGATTAAGCGTGTAACAAAAAAAATTCAAAAATAGTTGAACTTCATGGACACAAGCTGAGCTTCTCTGTTTTATGCTGAAAATGATGAAAAGGAAAATGAAGTTTCATTTAAACAATTAATGAATAAGAAAAAATTAAAATAAAATGGGTTGTTCTTTCTTAATGTAGTTAGCAATAGATTTTCCACTTGGGAGAGTAGTTTATTTTGCTTTGAAGCAGCGTTGTTGCTTCAAGATGGTCGTTTTGGTGCGACCGGGCCTCAGTAGTCGTTAGGGGCCTCATTCTAGGACCCCTATCATCAGGAATTGGTACTACTGTTGAGGTTTCTTTTCCGACTTTAGTTTGGTTTATAGTTTGTGTTTGTTAAACCAGCGATTTAGGTTTGGGTCTCTGGATCCTAAACTTACCTGGTTGTAGTTTGGTTTATGCTGTAACTATGGTGATTCATCGAGAATAATCAAATAGATTATTTTTTTTCAAAAAATGTAGATTATTCACCCCTCGTCTCCCTATGGTTTGAACTTGGACTCAAGTTATTTATTATTATTAGTGGACACTTAGAAGAAGCAATGTCACACCAAAACCCTAGCAAGCAAACACCTTTCGCCACACCTGCTAACGGCGACGCTCAGGGCGCGCCTGCCGCCCCCAATCCATCAGTCACGAACAGCCCCTACCGCCGGTATGAGTATTCTTTATTCTTCGGGAATTTTCCCCCCTCCATCACGCCTGGACGGCTAAGAGCTTTTGTTAGTCGTCATGCATCGGTTGAGAGATGCTTCATCCCAAGAAACCCTAACCGTGCGGGCAAGACTTTCGGTTTTGTGGCTCTCGCCTCCAATGCAGATGCTTCTAGGGTTCGTAATTCACTTCATGGCTATTCTCTACAAGGCTTCCGTTTGATTGTTGACTGGGCTAAATCCTCGCCTAAATCTTCTGGTGTCCAGCCACGAGCCTTTACTGTTTCTTCTCGTCAGAATACCATTCGACAGGCTCAGACAGTCTCGTCCCGTTCCAACACTGCTCCGGTAAGGCAAAGACCTCTTCAAGCTTTCTTGTCCCCCAAGCAGTCTGAAGATACATCTTGCTTAGGTTTTCAAACAAAATCTGTCCTTGATAGACTTCATTATAGTTTTTTGGTTATTTCGCGAACTTTCGAAACCGCGCGCTCCCTCTCGGACAGCTTTAAATCTCAAGGCTTCTCGGAAATTGATGTTCACACTCTTGGCGAACGGGTTTTCGCTTTGACGTTTCCAGATGAGAAATATCTCCAATTGATGAAGGGAGAGGGTTGGTCATGGATTTCTCAATGGTTCGTCCATTGTTATGATTGGAACCGATTTAAAAGGAAAGGCGGTCGCTACGTATGGGTCTCAATTAGGAGGGTGCCTTTCCATGCATGGCACGTCAATAGCTTCATGGCAATTTCCAGGAAAATTGGTGAATTTATTTACGCCCACCCGGACTCCCTCACTGGTTTCAATCTTGACAAAGCTTACGTACTTCTTCATTTGTCTCACGCCCGATCGTTCCCCGATCATCTAAGCTTGAAGGTTGGTAACACTTATTTTCACATCGACTTATCGGAAGTCCCTGGACATGATTTTCCGGCATTCCAGGAGGCCTCGTTCAATGCGTCATCGACTTCGTCCTCTCCTCTGAAGTCTCCGCGGAACTCTGCCAATCCTCCGGATAATCAGCCGTCTGAGAACTCACCGGTCGATAATGCTCCAGGTACTGACGCTGGGGGTATACATGACCCGATGGACCAAGCTGGGTCCAATGATGGTGAACTGGGCCGTACTGAATTGGGCCTATCAGACTCACCCACTTCTAATCAACTTACTCCTCAAGGAACCCTACAGGAACGTGACACTGCCATGCATACCCCCATCTCCACTAATACGAATAGCTCCGGTAATCTCAACAACCCCTCCCTCCCGCTGAGCAGCCTTCAAAACGTCACCATTCGCCGGCGAAATCTCAAGCCGCCGGCAACTTCTGCTGCTCTCAGCAGCTCTTCCTCTTCTTTATCCAAGTCAGGCAAAGCAGTTTGGGATATTTGTCAAAAGGCGGATGGTCGAGCAGTTGGTTCGGAATCGGCTGTTATTGAAAAGCTTCGGTTGGCCGAAGCTCGTGCCCGCGTCTAGGCGGGGTTTTTGCGTCAAACATCTCGTGATGGTTCTCATCTCCTGGAACATCTAAGGTGTTTCGGCGCATCATAAGAGAGACCGTCTTCGGTCTCTCATTCGTTCTATGAAACCTAGCATCGTGTTCCTTTTAGAATCAAAGCTTCTTTATGTTTCTTCTTTTCAGATTCGTCTCTTTTCAATGTCGAATGCATATTACGTGGGTTGGAGGTAGCATCGGTTTAAAAATAAATTGCTCGAAATCGCGAAGTTCGGGACACAGTTCTTAGAATTCAGTGTTTGGTTTTCTCTTTTATTTCTTGTATTGACACTCTATGTAATAGGTCTCGATTTTCAGTCTTGGGTGGCAGGGCCTATTTCGTGTTTGACTTTACCGCGTGTTTATAAAAAAAAATGTAGTTAGCAAGAGATTTATATTGGAGTGGGCTTCAGTATATGGGCTGAATTTAAAGATCAAACATGAAACTAAAACAATAGCCAATCCTAAAATTAGCAGGCCAATGTTGGGCTGGGAAGCCCAGCTTTAGCTCTTCCTGTTTTGGGTCTTTCCTTTAAATAAATATTGCTCTCTTTCTTGGTCCAATCAAAGACAATATTTTTTCTCTCTTCCAAATGAGTAAAAACAATAAGTATAACATATCATGCCTAGCAAAATATACCTCCTAATTCCTTATATGTATTGTGTGAGTTTGTGTTTAAGGCATAAAAATAGCTTGATCAAATTTTTAACCAATGAAATAAGAAGAGAAAAAAATATATGGTGTAGTTCACACACACGATTACCAAATTAATTTTTCGCTGCACATAATTATCGTATATTTTATCAGTTAGTTTTTGTAAATTAAAACTCACGTAAAATACATCATCTATCATTAGTGAAAAATGTGCTTGATTATTAATATTTGAAATATAAAGTTAATTAATTAAGTGCTCATTTTTCTTATGTGACTTGAGAAGATGTATTTTTCTATTAACATTAACTTAAAAAAAATTAAAAATAAACAATACCATATGTTTGTGAGGTGAAAGGGCAGAGAGTTACAGGTAGAATAATGAAGGTAGGTCATCCCAATATCATTTAAGGGAGAAAATTGGGCATGTGTCTTTGTTTCATGTGTGTTACATGTGCGTTTTAGTTACAAACAACAATTAGTTTGGTTACAAAATTTAATTGACTCGTGTTTTGATATGAAAATATAGTAGTTACAAACACCACTGATGCTTGTAACTATATATGTCAGATACAAATTTTAATTAGTCTGGTTACAAGTTATTATTAGCGTGTGTTGCACATGTATCACACATACACTAAGGCCTTGTTTGGATAGTCTACTTACCTCCTGCAGGAGCAATGTCTATAGACAAATTAGAAAGAAGATGTTTGGCTGCTGAGACACTGTAGTTATTGTCTATAGAGAATGAGGCTTGCAAGAAGTCCTGCATGAGCTTTTTCCATAGGAGGTGGGAGGCTCCTGCACCAATCATTGTAGCTCCTATGAGAAATATTCACCCCAAAATACCCTCAAACCCCAAAGAATGAAAAAAGAAGAGTTGCAGAGATAGATTGTTATAGAAAAATGGAGAGTTACAGAGAATGAGAAAGATGTAGAGAAATGAGAGTTGCAAAAAAAGGGAAAGTTGTAAGGAGAGAGAGAGTGTGTGTGTGTGGTGATTTGTTTAAGTTAATCAATCAAAAATACACTGTGAGGTCGACCCATATATGTTATGGTCGACCTCAGAATTACGATAAACACATTTTTTAGTGTTTGTGGTCGACCTACATGAATATGGGTCGACCGCGTAGTTAGATATTCATGAATTGTTACTTATGTTATTGCCCTACCAAGTTTTGTCAAAGGAAAACCTTCATTTCATTATTGTAGGTCGACCGTAGTAATTCATGGGTTGAGCTTGAACATGAAGATGCACAAGGATACCACTAATGCTCTATTTGAATACATATATAAGCACTCAAACAAAATTGATGAGTCAATGTATTGCGTAAGACGGTAACATTGATCACAAATATGCAATTGAGTATCTCAAAATTATTTAATAATTTGTCATAGGTACAAAAATTAGTTAATACAAAGTTTATCATCTTTAAGTTTAAAGAGTA
>JAYMTH010003343.1:0-11038 GCA_036897465.1 Pelargonium australe | reverse complement strand
GAGGCATGACGGGTCTCTTAGTTTGTATATGTTTGAATTTTTCTATCCGATCCGATTCACGATTCACGATTCACAAAATCCTCTCCCGATTCACGATATGAATCCTGATTTAACAACCATGCTTTTAATCATCATAGCTCTACAAAACAAGGAAATTAACATTGCATTGCAATGCTTTCTTTGAGGTGAAATATTGTGGATACACCATCAAGTGTGTGGATCAATTGATAAACAGTTGTTCCAGCTTAACTTAAGGTCTCGAGTTCGAGTCACAAGAAATGCATCTGTATTAAAACTTCTAATTGTGGATACGATATATTTTTATTTATTTTGTTTCTTTCCATTCCTATACCCTATGGATGTGAGTATTATCTATATCTCAGGTTTGGGTGAGTTTTCCATCTTTGGTTTGTACATAGTTAAATAAAATGAAGCTTATTGGAGAGTCGCTAGCATATAGTATGTTAATTTGAGACTTTGAACCCAATAGAAAACTGTAAATTCACAACTAGAGTAAGCACATAAGTGATTTAAAATCATTCACATAAAATAAGCATATAAAGTCAGTGAGTTGCTCATCATTTTGTTGGATTGGGGCAGATTCTTGCAGTAGCTCCACCATGAAAAAGATAAGAAAAAGAAAAATATTCCATTACATGAAACAAGGAGAAAAAGAAAAGCACCAAAATACAAATCAATTAGTAATGTGAAATTCTAGTCTCTCTTCAGTCTTCTCCAGTAACTGAAACTGATTGATGATTAAAGCTAAACCAAACATAATTAGTGGTCCAAAATCAACTTACAAACACCAGAATTCAACAATGGAGATATCAAATTTGTCAGGTTTCTGTTGAAGTTACTCAGTGACAGTGAAAGAGAAGAAAGAGAAGCAAAGCTCAAACCAGTCCCCTCCTTATCTCATGCATGTGCAATCTTTGAAATTTTGCTTTCATTTTGGTGTTTTTGTTAGGAACAGAGCATAACAATCTCTTTCTCTGCACTGTATGCACATTTGTTCCTTTCTCACTGCAAAAAAAGATTGAAAGAGATGGATCTTTTTTGGAGCTTCCAGCTATCTCTAAAAACATGTATTTTGTTGTGAGAATTGGAGTGTGTCATTGTCATGAACTGTGTGATGCAAATCCAAAAATAATACTAATAATAATTCAAAGCACTATCTCATCATCCCAACTTTTCCTTTGTGGAGAGGGAATGTAGAAATTAAAGATGTTTTCTCTCCAACTTGGGGGACAACAAATGGTTGGTGTCTTTCTCTTCTGTTGTGTGGAGATTAACAAAAACCCACTCTCTACTTTACCCTAATACATTGCCCAAAAACCTCTAATACTAATCATAATGACCTAGCTAAGGAGGTGTCTTGTCTCCGAAAAAGGTTATTTTAGTCATCAACCAGAGCACGGTTAAGGCAAATGTGTCGTTAGGTGCGGGAGGCACCAAGCTCCTGTGGCCAAAACTCCTGCTAGAGTTGCTGCAGAGCTGAAACGTATAGGAGGGACCAACTTCTCCAACAACCGAACATCAGTAGACTAGTAAGTATATAGACATGTCGTGTTATCTGCTAATGCTACTACTATAATAAGTCACTCACTAAAAACAATACCAACTGTATCACACAGTGCTCATTTTGTAGTCTTCCCTTCAGGAAGACATTTGCATAAAGCTGTGAACTGACATGCCTTTAATGGGCATTAAGGAATTGGGCAAGGTACTGTTTTGGTTTACACATGATACATGAATGCAACAAAGAGAATGAAAACTGGTGAATTGAGCTCACAATAGAAAAGGAAAAAAAATCAAGACATTGGTACCACAAACAAAACCCATTCCTTTTACACTGAAGTTCACAAGCTGGATTCTAGCAGTAACAGGGATGACAAATTGACAATCAGCTGTATAAACTAAAAATATGGTACAATCCAACTTCAATAGAGAAGCAGAGAACCTATCAATCACAATTCTGATCTATGAAAATGTAACATCAAGCTTACAATAAACCCGTCTTCTCCGCATTAGAAAAATGAACCCATCCAATGTATATAAACCTCACCAGTCTTGAAAAAGAATCATTCCCTGAAACTATAACCAAACCACTCTATTCTCATTTCAAAATTCCAACCAATCCAAGAACCGAACAAAGCCATCATAGGACAAAGATGTGCATAATGAATGTGATTAAGGTCAGCCCACCCATACAACTAAATTGCGGATCACTGGTAATTTCATTTTGACCCATCTCTTCAGTCCTGGTAAGAGTTGCACCGCTAATCTAAGGATTACTGTATGGCTGTATACTGAGATAAAACAGTCAACTAGAGGCCAATCAGCTTTACAATCATTTGACACCCATATTGCAGAACGTGACGTGGGCCACATCACATACTTAGTAATAGTATCTGTATCGAATGATATCATTCATCTTGTGTTTGAGTTAGAAGCTCTTCATCTACGTTAGTGTTGTATCTTACTTGTATTCCACGGAGCTTAATCTATTCGGAGCACATCATTTTGCGATCTCAATGTCCCAAATACAAAATAAGGAAATATAACCATGCCAGCCATGAATAGTGTGAACTGCAGAAACATGAAGAGGAAGAAATTAGGCTTCTATAAATGTTGACAGAGGTATCACCATACCAAAACAGCAAGTGCAACATACCAGAAGAGGAAGGGTCAAGAAACTCCATATCGGCCACAAAGCAAAGGAAAACCTGCATGGCAAACTTGTTAAAACAAACAGCAAAATCATTTTTCAACATATCACTTGATGACTTCAGACAAATAATGACATAAAGGTTCCGCTTACAAGCAAAAGGAGAGGATCCCAAGTAGAGTAACAAATGGCAAGGTAGATATACTTGCTGTTTCCCATTTTTCGTCAAACCTCCTGACTCTCCAGGCTACCATGCTTGTATAAAAGAATATGAGAACATTCAAACCAACACCCACCATCCCAAAATACAAAGGTGTTCTGCAATAAATTAAGAAATGATGATGAGAAAAATTGTCCCAGGCAACTTTTATATGTGAAGGGGATAAAGTAATAAGTCCATCTATCTTCACAAAATATACAGAATTCCTGGATACCTATTAGTCTATAATCATAAACACCAGTACACATCATCATCATCATCAAGCCAAGCTAACCGTTGGCTGAATTAAATAAAAAAAAAAAAAAAAAATTGGATCAAACTAAAATCCAGTACTGTATTGTATATATGCAGAATGCGCTTCCTTAAACACAGTTATCAATTGCATGACATTCTAAAAGAATTAGGGGAATCCAAGACAATATTTGGAAGTATAGTGCATAAGCATTTGGGTGTAAGACTCAACCTTCATAATTCCACCATTCAGATGATTAAAACAGGAAAATGAATCAGCTATTGCAAACAGAGACGCGGCCATAAAATACTATTTGATGATAGCAACATTCCAGACTTTGCAAAAGATACTTATTAATGGCCACAAATCACATTTCCTCAAACTGCAACTCTTTTTACTGCACTAATTGTATACTCTGATAATCATACAAGACTGAAGGCTTGAGCTGCCAACAACAAAAACCCTTTGGTATTGAAACTTCAGAATGAGAAAATGCTCTGGGAGGCTGTTCCTACATTATACCCTTGACTGAGCCTCGTGGAAAAAAACTAACATGATACTAGTTGATCCTAAAGCAAAAAAATTACAGAGAGCCAATTAATTTTGTGAATCTAAAAACAAGCTGAAGCCAGATGCTTCAGGATAAGGTTGTTCAAATCATATCAATCAACACAGTTTGGGATTTTCTCATACTATATGTTACAGAACACTAGTTAACATCAAAACAGAATCCCAATGACAGCAGAGAACAAGAACTCTCCCTTTTTTGTCATCCAATTCAACATTAAACAAGCATGTCTTATGTTAAATCGGATGTCATGTCTGTCTCATACATCTCCTACATTATCTCGGCCTTCTTCCCTTTTGCTACATGTTCAAGTTATATCAAGTCAGCCACACTTGTATTGGTGCATTCTTACATCTTTACATCTGGCAAAGCCATCTTCTCCTCATTTTAATGATATTTGAAAAGAAAAGAAAAGAAAAAGTCATGCATTTATTGAATGCCAAAACACAGATGTTGTTTCATGTTTTATATTAGTTGAGATGCTTCTACTTAGATACTATATAACATGTAAATTTCCAGCTCAAAATAGTAAGATAAACTCGTATATTGAGTGTCTAAGTGAATTATTGCATGTTCCTTTTACAATTTCAAATTGTGGCCTTTGCAAGTGTTTCAATTCAAGTTCATACACAAGCCATTTCAACAACATTTTCAAGCAATTCAGAGAACATACAGACTGATACAATTCTGATTTTTTTAGGGATGTTAGCCTAATGCGTGCAACTGTTCTGAAAATAATTATCTCTAAACTGAGAGAATAATGGAGAAAAAAAAACTTCTAAAATTTGCAATGCTCTATAATGAATCATCAAGCATAGGTTATTGAGTTGTTGAGATCAAATGGCTAGAATTGAGATTCATTTCTTAGTTCAAACACTACTATTTATTTGCTTAAATTGACTTACAAATGTGGCACCATAATTATACTTATTTAATCTCCAATCAATATTCAAAAATAAAAATAAAACAATAATCTCCAGTATCCAGCAAAACCCCCGCACAAGGTGCCTCAAATACAAGCATCAAATCACTATACCAACCCCCACAAATCCAGTTGTAAGCAAATAAGTTTACTAAAGATGTAAGCTAAAGATAAAGTTCCAGAGAATTCAATCAAGACAAGAAACAAAAAAGCAAAGTAAAGACACATCTTAAGAAACTACTAACAACCCATTTACCTTCTGATTCGATCATCATGCCACAAAAGGTAAATGAGATTGGATCTTCTATCACCAAAGTATGTGACAAACAAAGCTGAAGCAATCCAAAGCACATTTTCCAAAATCTCAGTCCATGTCCGACCTCTTGTAACATTAGGTGAAAAAGGGGTCAGCCTGGAGCATGCATCATCCTCAAGGTCATCACTACCAGAGCCATAACCCTGGCTGTGTCTTTGCCTCATAAGCCCACCTCCGACTGGTGTTCCGCCTGACATGCCTAGCACAATCTATATACTAAACTGAGCATGCAACAACAAAAATCTAAGCCACTGAACCAACAACCCCAATCGAACCCCTAAACCCACTTCCGAGATTCAATTCTCCGAACAACCCACCAACCTAAATCTTCTTCTCCACTCTCGTACTCCAAATCCCCAATCTCAACGTCACCAAACAATTACCTGAACAAAAATAAACACACTCAATCTACACCAAACCGCAAAGCACCATCCCCATTACCTAGAATCGAAATCCTGTAGTATGCAACCAATGAATCTCAGTCATCTCCAAAACCCACCTGGAAAATGGAATTTCCGACCAGACCCACAGCACAAAACCAGTCCTTTCCGGGAGAATCAAACGAGAAGTCGCAGCAGAACCCAGCTCCGGCCCCAATAACTGAAGTGAAAACCGGAAATTCTACAAGACCCACATTAGCATTGGAACTGTAAAGGACGCCCAGAGAGCGATCGATAGCTTCGGTTACTCCAAGTAGAGTCGTCGAAGCAGAGGCAGAGGTGGGAATAAAGGAGGCCGAGGGAGGGTATTTGGGTCTTTTCGTAGGAGTCTGGGCGTACTTTGAAGGTGACGAGAGAGTGATCTGTATAACCGAATGTTGTTGAACAACAAGGATTTGATTGGGAGCCTATTCCTTCCGTGCACCTCTCAAACAAGGAAATTCTATATTTTGTGCATCTCCATAGTATCTCTCTTTTTTTATTTGTTAAATAATAAAAATAATATGAGTTTTTTTTTAAATGGTAATCTTTGTTGGGAAGATAATTATTGCTTAACCAACACTCTAGTTGCATTTGATCAATTTCGATTTTGTTTCCTAAAATGACAATTTTTGAGTTATTGCAAGGATTATGGAAAAGAGTGTTGTTAAGGAAAGAAAATCACTCAATTACAAAAATAATCCCAATGTGAATGACAAGAAAATGCCATTTGATTTTCAACCAATTTTCTTTGTTTCTTGGTTGTTAATCAAAACAAATCACAAGTCACAAGCTAGTCAAGGAATTAGAACAACCCACTAGATAAGGATGATAGGTGTAGCTTTAAACGTGTAAGAAAGTGATTATTATTATTATTATTAGGAAGAAAAATCATGCTACTTTACTGTAATCTCAATTTTCCAGGTAACCACCAGCAACCAAGCATTTACCTTCAAGTTATTGAATAATGCTTATTTAAGAAACCTATGCAGCTATATCCATTGCTCAATCCCAACATTAATTGGAAATAAAGATTTTCAAATATTCAGTATTCAGAAAATTTTGTCATGATTTTTGTATATTACTGCTTGGAATACAACAATTTTCCAAAAAAAAATTACAAGCTAGACAGTAGTAGATGTAGATTTGGCCAAGCTACTACCTCCACTGCACAAGCTAACCAAATCCATCAATGTTGAATACAAAATGTCCAAAGACAAATGACCCAAGAACTTCCTATATTCGGATTCAGTATCCGAAACGTCTGTGCTAAGTTTTCGCTCATATGAGAAGTCGTCCTCCATTACTAGCCACCACGAGATGCATCCTTGGGAATCTTCTGGGTCAATGTGTGCCACTAGGCTCAGGGTTTCGCCCTGCTCCAGCTCTAAGGTCAAGCATAGGAAATCTCGGTTTGCTTTTATGCCCACCATCACAGCTTCCTCGTGGAGCCAACGGATCACTTGACTTGCAACCTGTGTGCCAGAAAACACACAGATAAGTACATTTTCGGCACGCATGTAAAATGCATCAAACACCCTTCGAAGTTGCTTTCAGTTTTGATTTGTACAAAAAGTAAACACCTTTTACGTAAAGTATGCATTGGTGTAGGTTACTACACGTTTTTTAAGCTAATAGAGTTCACTTTAATATATTTCCAAGCTCAGCAGATACAATTATATAGTTCATGACATATATAAGATAATTAGAAGACCAACCTGCTGCAAAATTATCATGGATAGATCCGCCAAGTCACAGTCGTATCTGTTCATGGGACAAATGTCCTCAGAACTCCCTTTGAGAAGGCTAACAGCATTAGGCGCACCTTCTCCTTCTACATTGATGCAATCATCATTCACAACCACCTTCGTACGAAACTGTGACTTAATGGTTTTCATGTGATAAATGTCTGATATCCGAGTTTGGCTACTTGCATTACGAACAGATTCTGGAACCTTCATGAAGAGAGTCCATGACGATGTTCGAGAATTCCAAGTGGGTTGAGAAATCAAGTGAAGATATGGAACCCTGCGGACCTACAGGAGGTACAAAAGATAACATTACCTAGAAGAAAATCTGAATAGAAATAAAACTACAAATTTGTCATTAACTAGGGCCAACAAGAAATAAGGAAAATACCACTTTTTCCAACTCCATAAGAACTTTGTTTGAAAAGATTCTATGAGCAAGAGACAGACAAAAATGACCAAGAAGACCAGATCCATCTTTTGCTGGTTGACCGGATACTCGAGCACCAGTAGAGGTAGGGGGTCTATCCTTTGCCCTAACCAACATATACTCATGAAAAATCTGTCGCATATATATTTCACAGCTTATACGACTAGGAAATCCCCACATCTTTCTAAGGGCATCTTGTTTTTCTGCTGCTAACTTCGCCCCATCAAATGAGTCCATAGGTGAAGATGAAGTTTCTACATTCTGCGTGCTTAAATTGACATTTGTTTCATCAACTTTACTAGATGGCCCAAGTGATATGAACACTGAAGTTCTTTGACCCAAGTTTAATTCCAAATAATTTTCTCGTATATCAGTCATATTGACTCCTACAGATGGGTTGAATGCTTCATGATTTACCAAATCAAACACCTGTAATCAGAAGGCCCAGAGAGGTCAAAGTAATGAAGCAACTCGAAACTTATAGCTATATAAATGGATATTTATCGGTAAAAGTGAAAGGTAAGAATTACCTGCTCGTCAAATATTGTTTGATGAACTTCACGAAGGACTGAATGTGTTTCTTTAACACTGTCATCGTCATTTGATGATTCATTCACTGTCTCTCTCGAGAATTGATCGGCTTTTACTTTATTTGGTTCGCTTGAATTATTACCCTTGTGGGTTTTGAGAAAACCAAAATGAAGGGATCTACAGGAATTCGGAGGTAAATTTATAGCCAGCATTCCAGCTGAGTCATGATCAACACGTACAGTAGAAAGAGAAGGGCGACTTATAACTGCTGGATCGGAAAATGTACTGTCAAATAAATCAACAGTGAAGCCATCATTTCCAGGAGCAGAAGCTCCTATTCGCTGTCGCTTCACTTTCCAGTTTTGCTGCAACCTGTACATTTGCCAGAAAATGTTATAGATAATGTGGTCAAAGAAGTAGGCAGGTAAGATGTAAATGATAATGTAATGTAATCAGCTCTTTTAACAAAGTTAAGCTCAAGCAGACCTGCATCAACAATTTTTTTTGAAGTCCTTAATATTTCCATAAAAATAGGGATAGCAATGGGATCAACTAAAATCTTCGATCTTAAATAACACAGCATATAATGATAAAGAGAGAAAAATGAAGAGAAAAGAAGAAAAAAAATAACGCCTTGGAATACTTCATCTTATGCTTTGATACTGTGTCTAAAACGCTTTAATGCCTATAACACTTCATACTTCATAGGTAACTAAGGCAGGCTCACCTGATGAGAGCACCATAAAACCTTGCCTCCCTAGCAACTTGCTGCTCCAGAGATTTAGCAGACTTCTTAAAATACTTACCAAGATGCTACAGCTCAGAAACAAACATGTAAGTAGGAATTTTGGGGAAAAGAATATAATGGAAAAAATGGAGGTGCAACCTTATATCACAGAATAACACTAATTCTAAGCCAGAATTTGGAAAGTTGAGGTAAACAGAAGTAGGGAGATATATTAGCTAGGAAGTTCATATTTCCAAAGAGATTTAAGATGTAATTTTAAATTTCTTTCAACTTCATCAGTTAAGATACAAAGTAAGCATCAACTTCATAACTATTTTTCCCCTGCTTTCCTTTCAATCCAGTTTTTAAATATTGAAACGAAAGGGTTAGTAATCCAACAAATGTAGAGTTTGGAGAATCAATATCACAGTTGTAGCATGAACTGAGAAGGCAATAATTGGGCACTGCAATAGCATTAGGAGAAGAAAAAAAATGTAAAGGAGAAGAGTACCCGAAAGCATTGTAGCTTGGTTGCTGCAGAGACACCAAGGTCTGATAGCAGCTCAATAGGCAACTGCTTTGGCCTGGTCATACCGGCCACTGTAACAGCATCATTAGCTTCCACCTTAAAAGGACAAATAAAAAACAAATGTTACACAGAAACCAATTTCCATTTGTATTCATCTCAAATAACAAGTATTCCTTTCCATACCTCACAAGACTTGCAAAACGAAACACTGACTATAAATTATACTTCCCTACAGCTTATGTCTTAAAATTTAATAGTACTAAATAATGAAATGCATGTAAATTCTAAAGTTCAAATCCAATATATGGTTTTAAACAAATAAAAGAAGGAAAAGAAAATGTGGTAAACATTTTCAATTCATTCTAAGAGGTTCACAATCACCAAGTTTAGTCAATGCATGTATTATCATACTCGAAGCTACAATGCTCATCCCACATTTACCAGGCTACGGATCCATAATGCAAACTTACAACTTAAACAATGTCACTAAGATTTCTTTGCATTTGCTCAATATTTTAAACATAAACCAACCTGCACTGAAGTTCCTAGCTAACAATCATGGTTCTAAATTATTTATAAGAGAATGAAGAAAGGTACGTCACTGCGTTCTAACAACTCAATAAAATTTATGCAGAAATATTCGCAATGCTATATTTGAGCGATCAATAAGCAGGCGTTATAAATGAGAAGCTTACAGTGTTGATGAGATCTATAATGACAGAGAGCTCCTGATGAGCCAACTGCAGATTCTCTACCATGCTCTGCCACGGCCATGGCGTGGAGCTCTCCTTCGAACTCTTCTTCTGCTTCTTATCCTCCTTCTGCACCGCCCAAGCAAAATCGATCCGCCGGATCAGCGACAGCCGCCTCTCATCATAATCCACATCACTACACAAACACAAACGCTATCAATATTCTTGATGATTACAACTAAAAGATAGCTGAGAAAGTTAGACGGAAACCTAGGGTTAAGTCACGTCAAATTTTCTTTTCCTGCATTTTCTCAGCTGCCAAACGAATGGAAAAGAAATTGAAGCATGGAGAGAAAAAAGAGAAGCGTACGGAGGAAAGTGCTCGGCGCCATTTTCTTCGATGGCGTCCAAGCGCTTGACGGGAAGCTTGTCCAAGGAGACTTCCAGCTTCGAGTCCATTTTCTCAACAGAGATTTTCCTGTCAAATTTTGGGGAAACTTTGGACGGAAACCTAGGAACCAGAAGAAACTGGAGGTGAGTCACTGCACTGATGGAAGGACCGTTATGGCCCTGAAGTTCGATACAGTTGAACTCAAAATTGATTGTCAATAATGGCAAAATAGTCATTAAACGTAATTTGATTTTGAGCGTGAATAATAAGTTAAAGGCCCCTCTAATACTGGGCTTGTGTCAACTCTGATTTAGCCCAATAAGAAAACGTGCCCATCTTAAGCTTATTTGCCCAATAAAATATTATTATCACATTTTAATTTTGATTTACATGTGAATTTTAGATTATTTTTTTTGGTTAATGGGTTTCCTGAGAGGGCCCGCACCATTGACGGTTGACACCTTTAAGCCGTTTTACCACACCCAGACTAATCTTATTCGAAGCTGGTCCCGGGATTAAGGTTTTGCGCTCCTCCCAATCGCGGCTGTGGGAGATCGAACCGTGGTCCGTCCTACCAAAGTCCAGCCCCTAGCACCACTAGACCAACTCATTGTAAAAATAGGCTTGGATGGGTAATTTTCT
>JAYMTH010003342.1:0-11044 GCA_036897465.1 Pelargonium australe | reverse complement strand
TGTCCTAGCGAATCATATCCTATACTTTTTCAAAATTGCGAATCACGTGTCCGAATCGCGTCCCGAATCGTATCACGTGTCCGAATCCGTGCTTCATAGGTCAAATCCATATTGCCAAGGACTTGTGTTATGCATGTATTACTTTTTCTCTCAGTCCATTGAGATATCCAGTTTACTGCACAGATTTGTGTTTGTGAAATTATTGAAATGTACATTTTCTTCTTGTAGGTGTAATGTGCTGTTGCAATTATCTTTATTCATCAAATTTGGCTGATCTTATTTATAGGCAATTCCTCCAATTACAAGGATGGCACTCACACGTGATACCTGGGTTACTGTTTTATGCAGAAAATTGAGGGACTGGTGGCATTGGGTAATTTGATCATTGCGGTCCTCTTTTATCATATTTGACATTATTGTGGTATAAATAGATTGCCTCTGCTGTGCAAATCTAAACTTAATTTGGTGTTTCCTGCAGGTTGCTGAAGGAGATTTGCCCATTGTTGCTTCTCATGGGTGTGTAATTGCAAATCTTCGTTTGATTGTGCTTAAGGTAATTTCTATCTAATGTGTCATATGGTGTTACTTTTCAGGGCAGAGATTGAAGTATACAAGTCACTTGATCCAGGGGTCCGTGTGGTGATACTGAAAGCATTATGTGACATTCGTGTAGAGGTATTACCAGTTTTTAGAAAACATGTACTCCTTGTGACTTTTTTACTTCAAATACTTACAACTGGACCCTTGTTTGTCTAGACATCTATTACACTCAAGTGCACCAAAAATGTTTTTATTTATTTTTTTTAAGGTGTGGAAGTTAATGACAGTTGATTCATGGAGTGCCAATAGCAATTTATTTATGATATTATTTAATTGTCTCATCTGGAAAATTATCCTAGATTCAACTGAATTTTGAAATGCAATTGCTGGGCTTTTTCCCTCACAAGTCTTTTCAGACAATTTGGTTCCTTTTAAGACTGTATTCATGCTAAATTAGTATCAGTTTTGTTTTTTTACACCATTCGGACAAGTCCTTTTCTTCTCTCTTTTTGGTTAGTTTCCTCGTGAATCGGTTTGGTCTGCACTCACACTTTTTCATATTTGTTGAAACTGGGCTGTATATCTCAATTCGAAAAGTATTTTGTTCTTCCTAAATTATGCCACTATAAGTTCTTTATGGGATATGTATTTTGCATTAATCTTAGTAATTCAATATTCTGCACTTATTTTCTTTTCTGAGCAGCTTCTGTTCTAGAAAGCAGCCCTTATAATAGCCTTTCATTATACTTTTTTGTCTTTGTTTAGTACTGACTACCCGGATTTAAAGTCTACAGATATAATACGTTTAGGCTATACCCTTGTTAAGCTATTCTAATTGAAAGGGAGTTTGTACTAGTATTCCTTTTAAGTTGTTTTTTTTTTTATAGTTGGTCTGGATTCATTTCTGCTGCCCTATGATGTACACATACGCTGGAATGCCAAGAGTATCCATGTCAAATACATATCCCTTATGGATACACTCTAATATACCAAAAATACGTATAAGATAGGCTATTCAGCATATTGATGTTCAGTCAAGCAAATGATAGTAAAATCGGTAATTGCTTATTTCTGATCTTATTAAAATAAATAAAAAAGTCGAATAGGCTTCTTCAAAGACTGGGATACGCATTCCACGACATATGTGCATAATCTGCAATCACTCAAAAACCTTCATCTGAAGATGCAGTTGCAGCTATTGTGGATCTTATGTTTTATTTGTTACACAGATGATATATGTTTCTTTTGTATCTATTCAACCAATATTTAAAAAGAGTTTAGACTTGAATCATATTATATAGTTTGTGCTTCAATACAATCCTACTTCTACAGGCATATAATTTTTTTTTGTTCCTGTTTTTGTATTATATTATTTTTTTTGTTAATTTATTTGGCTGCATTTAGGGTGTATGATTTAGTATTATTCCAAAATAAAAAAATAATATTAGTTTTAATGTTAACTTTAAGATGTTTAATATGTATGTATGTATTTTTATGTCTTATGTATTTAATTCTTTGTTTATATATTGTATTTTAACATATCATATCCTACATTTTATGAAAATTACATGTCGCTGTATACGTATGGTGTTGTGTTCTGTATCCTGTATCCGTATCCGTGCATCTTAGTTGTTGCCCAGTGCCCAGTAGACCTCAATGGCATCCACATATACAGAGCTGAAACTGGTTTCTAATTAGTTCCAAAATCAATTTTCTATGCATCTACAGTAAAGTACTAGTACGTAAAATGAATTGATTCGAGGGATGTTTTGCAGCAAGATGATATCCGGGGTTATATTGACAACTCTCTTAAACATGGTGTCCAACCATCAACATTTCGCAAAGAGCGTGTGGGGGGTGACTCCCAAGGAATTAATTACTGGTACTGCTTTACAGCTTTTCAAGTTTTGATTTCATGTTTATTATGTGTTTTGTTTTGTTTGGTATGAAATCAATACCAGGAGTGCCCCAATGCATCTGAATGATAAGTAATAAACATATAGTACTTAAGAAGGTGAAGTGTTCTGCATTGTTGTTAGTTTGAGTTATGCAAGTTGTGTGTGTGATTTGATGCAGGTATGAAGATGATCCAATAACGGGTCATCGCTTATATCGGGAGATAAGGAAAGTTGAGGTGAAGAAAGGGAAGACAAAAGGTTCCCAGATCCTTCCAACCGCAACATACCAATGGGAAACAGTTGCAACCAATTTAGACGAGTTTGAAGATGTTTCTGTAAGTTACTTTATTGGTCTGTCCATGTGTGCTTGCCCACGTCTGTGTATTTATTATGAGTATCATGAATGGTTCAATTGTTTTTATCATTATTCATTCCTCAAATTTTTTCCTTGACATGCAAACTGTGAAACCAATTATGAGCACATAATAAATTTATTTTCTATGTTTCACTCCGTTTAGTAATAGGTTGAAATTAATAAACTGGGGTTTAAGTAAAATATTTTGTGGCTGTAAGCTAGATGTCTATTGGTTCACCAAGGACCCTTTATTTTTTATGCTCCCTATGGGAGTTCTTTGTTCATAAAGTTAAGTTTTGGTTATTGGCGTGCAAGATTGTGCATTAACGTTGATGAGATTAATATTTTGACTGCCCCTGTAATATTATTTTTTTATTGGATTGTTATTGGGCTTCCCCAGATCTGATTTGTGAAAAGGCTACTTTAAAGTCTCGAACCTCTCAGTACCTTAAGATACACTAGTTAGAGCTCCGCTCGGTCGTAGGGATGCTAGAAATGCTTCAATTTATACATGCATAAATGTATGCATGTTTATTGTAATGGTTGAAAAATGAACATGAGTCTGAAGCCCTTAGTTTTTGGGCGATCCTCCTCCTTTCTTACGGTTATAGCCTTGAGTTTGCTTTGAAGCCTTTTCAACTGAAGAAATAGCATGCAGATGAGATGATAGAGCAAACAATGGGTTTAACAAAATGAGATGGAGCACTAGAACGTATGAAATGTGTGGGAAGAAATTGCATCTCATTGTTAACGCCTTAAATTGTTTTGAACCTTTTCCAAATGAAGAAATAGCTTCTGGATGATTTCATAGTGCGAACAATGGGTTTAGCAATATGGGACGGGGCACTAAAATGTATGAAGAATTAGGATCTGGATGAGTGGGTTTAACAATATGGGATGAGGCCCTACAATGTATGAAGTGTGTACAAATATGATCTTTTGCATGTGTAAGGATGATATAAACCAAAGGAAGTATGGAAAAATTTCATTTTTTTTATTATTTATGAAATCTTGAAGAAAGTGGAAAAAAATGGATTATTGAAAATTTTGAAGTAGAGATTTTTTTTGTTTTTTTTTTTTTTTGTTTTGTACAAGTAAGCTACTTATGGTGCCACTAGATTTGCGGAAGGTGTAAGAGACTCTCAAAACAAGGAATGAGGATTGAGGAGGCTCCGATACCATGTTAGAAATTAAGAGAGATTGTATTTCATAATTTTTTTTTTCTTTCTATCCATCTCGTTTGACGGGGAGTATCTCATAATTAAACCCCTACAATCTTCTTCTTCAGAGTATGTTCATGTGCTGCTGGTCTTATGAACTCATGAAGTTATTGGTCCAAGTGCTTGTGTAAAGTGTTGATAATTGTAGGCATTAATTTTGTCATTCATGTTCACTATTACGCATGGCATTAAAGTTCATTATGAATAAATCTAATTCTCGTGCCGTTGTATTTAATGCAACCTTTTGTTTTTATGTTGCTTGTCCTGCCTTTGAACTTGATCATCTTCTACTGCAGGAGAAACTTTTTACAAGTAAAAATAGAACAGAGGCTTCACTAGGGAAAAAGTTAAAGATTGACATGCTTCCTGAGGTTGAGAAGGATCATAAGGTACTGAAAAGTGTTAGTTGACCAGGGTTGGGGTTTTGATCTCACTTTGTTCTTCTGTTCCCAGATTTTGTTGGTTCTCTGTAAATAAATCATTTATGCTTGCAGAGGAAAGAGAGGCTGCTAAAAAAGCAACACAGACAAGCTCTTCTTCTTGATAATTTCTTGAGTGTGGATGGGTTTGCTACAGGTCGTTCTCTTCGTGACCGAAAACCGGTTACATATACATTTGGTAAGAGTAAAAACTTGAATGTGTCCAAAATTTCTCTTAAACTAGTTATGCTTCTGACCATTCTTTAAATTGTGTTTGGCTAGATAAATTGTTACGCATCCAGATTCACCTATTAACAAAGAGTGTATGGTATATAGGGAAAGGCTAATGCTTAGTTCTTTAGTTTTGAATTAATGACTTGCATTGTCTCTCAAATCTTTTCTCAGTATGTGCTTGTTAAGGATTTTCGGTGACTGTGAGCTTAGAGAAATGTAGCATGACACAGGATATTAGATATCCTGTTGAAAAGTTGTCTCAAGACACCTGTTGGTCGTTAGTAATCCAATAAGCTCTAATCTATTGATCTAGTTCTTCCAAGATTTGCTTTCTTGCGACCATCATGTCCATATCCCTGGCTTTGGTATTGTATCAAAATTTGCATATTGGAATATTGGATGCAAATAAAAACACGCGACTTTCTCTAACAATGATCTGAAATGTACTGCCCGAAACTTTATTAGCCTAAACCAAAGGCTCTCATCCCTACTATACATAATTTTGTCTGAAAAATCCTATTTTGACAGTTTGTTTTAGCTAGAGCCATACACGATTGTGGTTTCCCTTCAATCATATATAGGTATTTATGGTATAACTTTCACTTTCTTCATAAAAGTTGATATGTTGATCTTTAATCTACATCCCCGGATTGGTTCTAGCTGCTGTGCATATCAACATTGATGTTCCTTTTGTGAAATGATTTGGATTCATGGAATCTAATTGTGTTGACACTTGATCTTGCAGATGATTATGATCGGTCTATCAATGAGGCTATCAAAATAACCAAGTATGCAATTCATCCGTAGGGGGTGTGCTTTATTGATCTTATATTCTTATGTCCTTGATTATTTCATGGAAAGTCCGTTGTACAAAAACTATTGCTTATCTTTCCTCTTATGTCAGAAGGAACCAGCCATCTCTGGAACCTACGCAGAGAAGAGAATTTTCAAGAATTGATGTATCTACAAATGGTAAACTGAGCGGTCCTTCACATTCCTCACAAGTTACTTTCAGTGCTCTATCTCCTAAATCATCTGATTATGATGATGTTGAAGAAGAACAAAAATATGGGCTGTTGGATCGTAGGTATGATTTATCTGTTCTTGAATTTTTGATGGTTTATATATACTGTTGCATTAATTACCATTTAAATACATGTAGTAACCGGCGAAGACAGAGGCCTCAGCGGTATTCAGAGAAAGAATTTGTTGAAGCAGTCTCAGATAATGAGGCAGACTTTGACAGTGATGATGATATTGTTGGTGAAGCCATATATGACGAGGAATATCTAAGGAAACGTAAACAGAGGAAGCTGTCTAGCAGCTCAGAAGGGGATGAAGAGTACCAATGGGAAGGTGAAAACTGTGAAGAGGAAGAGGAAGAAGAATCCTTGGGTGCAAGTGAAGATAGCGACATGTCCCAAAAATTCAAGAATTCGCCAGGCCGTACTAGGAGGGAAACTAAAGTAAGGTCAGTTGTTGATCTCCAGTCAGGTCTAAGACGCAGTAAAAGGGCCACTCGAAACCGCATTGATTACCGGCGGTACGAGTTTTCAGAATCAGAAACTGAATCAATGAAACCTGAGAAATTGAAAGTTTCAAAAGAGCAGTCAGATGCAAGCGACAATGTAGAATCTTCAATGGGAAGTCAAGATTTTGATAACAGTGATGATCACCAGGAAATGAAAGTTCCTGTTGAAGGTTATCCTGTTGCAATTGAGAAAGAACCAACTCCCATTCTGCCTGAGAAAGCAAATAGCACAGGCGAAGATGAAGGTGAGGGTGGACAAGAAAGACATTTCCTCGACCTGAATGAGCTGGCTCCTGGTTCTGGTTTCGACGATGGTCCGACAACTGTATTGAAAGATGATGAACCAGGTGACTTTTAAAGTTTCTACTTTGCTTGAAAGCAAGGTTGTGTAGTTTATCCTAGGGAAGCTAAGTGTACGATAGTTAAAAATTATAAATTTTGTGATAAACCCGTGGAAGAAGTTGTGGTCAGTGAGATCTTCCGTGGTTTTACTTGAAGCAACTACCTTTTGATGCAGTTCCTTCCATGATTGGCAGCAGGGAGCAACAAGATTCTGAGAGTTATGTAGATTAGATAGTCATTTTTTAGTATGTCTACATTAAAAAAAAAAAAAAAAAAAAAAAAAAAAAAAAAAAAACAAGATGGATTAATGAGAATTTGTTCTGAGCACTTTAGAATCCAATTGTTGTATAATAACTTTTAATTTCACTAATATTGTAACTGAAATTTGGCGTTTGATGTAGTTTTATATTTCAGTCATGGCAATGATCTGCCTTCTGGTAGTTAGGTTGTGGTTGGATTCAATTCTAAATGAAATTGTCAAGAAACTGTTTTCTTTCTTTTTTCTTTCTTTTTTCTTTTTTTTGTTAAGGGACCACCCTCCCTCAAAGGTGATTAATATTACTTCTCAGTTTACAATTCCATCTAATGTAATGACCAGAAAATATGGGTGTATTCTGCTACTGTCTTCTCTCAGACAGGTATGCGTTCTTGTTGTGGACTGGAAAATGCACTGATAAGCTTGCCAGGTACATTGTTGTATTAGAGATTGTCCTGAATGTCAGTGATTGCTTGAAACATGGTTGCTTTGCAGGTTTACACTCACTCAAATTGACAATGCCTTGGCTGAAATTGCACATCTTCACTCTCATCTCAAACCTTCTTTCTTGTCTTTGTGCAGAACTGGAATAAAGTTATAGAGACATTTTTCTGCATTATTTTAAGGAGACTTGATCATATGAGGTTCTCCGTCTCCTCCAATATCAACCAAAACATGTTTTTCCAGTTTCAGGTAATTCTTAGCTACAACTCCGAATCCCTCAATACTACTGTAGTGCTTGTTCATTCATCCTCTTCTTATGAGGCCGGGATCCAACTTCCCCACATAATTAGTAGTAAACAGGATGAGCCTTTCAAGGCCAATGAAATTAAGTAGTCCTGATGGTCGCATTGCTCTTCTTTTAGCTCCTTTATATAAAAGTTCTTTAGGGTTCATTGCATGCTTAGTCTCATCATCCACATACATATGATGTTTCTCCAAAAGTTGTAGTTTCATGAAAAGTAACAAGATATCACCTTAGTTTTGAAGAATATTAGGGGGAATTGTACGAGACAGTCGTATGTAATTTAAAGAGATGTTGAGCACAACTAAAGACAGTGAAAACGACCTGTTGATCACAAATTCTAAAAATCACTTCAACAGGGTGCACACATAGATACTGTGTGGTTGTTTTAAAGATGAACACACTCTTAAATCTCAGCTTTCAATGTAAGAGGAGTCTCACTCAGATACTCAACTGATGTGTATCATAAGAGGAGTCTAGTTGAAGTTTTGGCCTCTCATCTCTTCATTAGCTCTTTACAAATTACCTATCATTTGACCTCAGCATAGAATTTATTGTCACCTCATTAAAAAATCAATCACATAAATTATTCATTTATTTATTTTATATATCAATTTTGAGAAGGGATCGAGCACTTGCTTAAATCTTGTACTATTATTTTAATCAAAACATTATCTGAAAATAGTACAGTAAGAATAATATAAAGGTACACAATGATATAACTGTGAGATAAGCAAATAGGTAAAGTGTTATTTATTCATAAATGATATATAGCTTGCTGCATTAGTGGCAGGCTAATAAGCTAGTAATAGAATGGTTCATGTAGAAGTTGAGGAAATTCTAGCATCATTTTGTTGTCTTGATCCAGCATGGTTTCCACAAATGACCCATTATCAAGCTGTTGCACCTCCTCCTCCTCATCTCTCACTGACAACAAGTTTAAATTAATCTCTCTCTCTTGTTGTTGTTGTTGTTGTTGTTGTTGTTGTTGTTGTTGTTGTTGTTGTTGTGCATCATCCACAAATGCATCCTCAAGGAGGAAATCGCGCCAGCTAAACAAGTTGTGATCAGCAGAAGAATTACAAGTAGAGGAAGTTGACGAAGAATTTGACGAAAACGAACAGCCAGCTTCTTCACTCAAGATATGAGGCTGAGGCTGCTGGGTATTGTCATTGTTGGATTCTAAGTAGTTATTTGAGGGCTGGGTGACAAAGTTGATTGCTTGTAGCTGTGCAAGAAGATCCATTGGATTGTTGCTGATGTTTTGGGAATTGAAGAAATGGTTGTCTGATGATTTGACAAGGAATGCATAATTCTTGAGGTCTCGGTTGAGGGATCCAATTCGGGATTTGGGGAAGGCACCATTGATGTTCCCGTAGTCAGCAAGTATTTGAGAGAATGGCTTATGGGTGACGGGATCTATTCCCATTTCGGTAAGCTTCTTCCTCAGCTTCGTGTTCCAGTAGTTCTTCACATCGTTGTCTGTTCTGCCCGGAAGTTGTTGGGCTATTATAGACCACCTGAAGTGTTGTTGGACAATGATTTTACCAAAGAGTAGAAATCAAAATGGAATGAAACACAGGAATGGGAAGAAGTAGGAAGCAACCTGCTACCTATGGCAGCATGGAGCCTGACAATCATCTCCTCCTCTTGGGGTGTGAAGCTCTCATGCTTGAGGTCGGGCCTCAGGTAATTTGTCCACCTAAGCCTGCAACTCTTCCCGCACCTCCGGAGTCCTGCAAACACAAACACATACATCACATTAACATTTCATCACATCCCGTCTTGTGGAATTCGATGGATCTATTATTTAAACCTGCTTTCTTAGGGACAGCGGTCCAGTTACCCGTTCCATGCTTGGACACGTACGCAAGAATCTTGGCATCCTCGTCTGCCGTCCAAAGACCTCTCTTCACGCTCAGCTTGTCGCAGCAAGGCGGCCGAACCATCTCTTTATTTGCTCGCATACGATCCAAAACCAAAAGAGGAGATGTTAACATCAACCAGACTCTTGAGACCAGATTGAAGTTTGAGTTATTAATGATGCTGGTGAGAGACAAAGGAAGTGTGGAGGCAACAAAAGCATGGGAGGAGATTGCTCACCCATTTTACTAAATTAGCATCTTCTAATAAACGGTTTCTTGATCAAATTACATATACATGCATATTCATCTGGTTTATATTTATATACTCCAAGAGCATTGCCATTGAAGGGCTGGTTCATATTTGGTGAATTTGTTGGTTAAACAATATATTCAATATTAGTTTTCTATTACATGTGTATATATAAACAGTTTATCAGTTGTTTAATTTAGATTAACCAGTTCGCTAAAGCACAACTTGTGTTGTGTTTCTTGAATATTAATTCACAAGTTTGTTGCAGGAGATTATTTGAAACCAGTGATTCAACTAATGCAGATCGATATAATCTGTATAGTACAGATACTTATATTATATGTGAATGGTAGACCTGCTTGCTAATTCTGTCTTAAAATGTAACTAATTTCAGTATATTGCTGTTCATCACCCTTTTCACTTGGGGTCAAAGAAGCTCAACAGTTGATTTGTTTTCAAAATTTGAAAACACTAGAATAATTGACCATTACCACTCGACGACAAAGAAACAAACAAGTATTTACGAGATTCAACCTAACTGCTTACTTCCACAGATTGCGCTTCATTTTATTGGATGTGTCGATTTGGTACAAACATCTAATCTCAAAAAGTTGGTTTACACTGATCTCTCTAAAATTATCACATAAACTGAAATCTGACTACTTTTCCAATCTTTATGTATGCTCAGGTAGACACTTCTCATACATCGTCCTCATTGTACTTAGGGTTCTACGTTACAACACATTTATAATGGAAGAAGGCACAAAAAAAACTAAATACATATGAAATTGGAAAGAATAAAACAATTTGGTTGCTCATTGACTAACCTCTCATATTGGTTTAACGTATGTTCATACCAGAATATAAACTATTTTGAAATATGACTTTAAGGTGAACGAAGTTTTCATGGCAGTTTAGCCTAGCAGTTTCGCCATTCCTAATTCTATGTCATCTTGGACGTCTATACGGTTGATCTCCACGACCATTCATAACTCATTTCTCTTTCTTTCAATTTTTCGCACCTCCATGTATCCATGAAGTCATCCGAGTCCTTTCCCATCATTAGGTTCCACAGTCCCAACAATCTCTTATATGGAGAATGGAGATTGATGCTTGTTGACAAAAAATCTCGTAGCCACCAATTTTCGAATCCACCACTATGTGAAGTGCAACCATCTTCGTTTTTTACCAGCTTAGAAGACATGTTGAATCACCTAGCTCCAACCTTTCCTTACGGAGTTTTTGTTAGAATCATTTCGAGAAGCTCGGTGATATAGTGCTCGGGCACCATGTGTCATGTTTTCATTTGTTTTTAAACTTCTGTTTTTTTTTTTTTTTTTTTTTTTTTTTTTTTTCACTATCCTGACATAGCTCCCCGGGGATAATTAT
>JAYMTH010003341.1:0-11047 GCA_036897465.1 Pelargonium australe | reverse complement strand
TATATATGATTCAGAAAATATTTGTAGGGTGCTCCTCTATATAATGATCTATTAACAATGGAGGTCACTGTATTATTATTATAACTGGAATCTGATGCTACATTCATGATTGGTGGTTAAAATTGTGAATGTTTGTGTGTCTATATACTTACACATGACAATGTGAGGTGTTATATAAGAGTTCTTCATTTGGGGTATATTTGATTTAGGGTTCCTACTGGAGTGTTTTTATGACTGCTTCACCTTATAAACTATAAAGTGTTTTTATGTATGGTCGAACAATAAATATACATCAATGGTGGTGAGTATGTCCATATAGCAACTGGGGATGGGGTTGTTTAGTTGATTCCCATTGAAAACTATCGTTTTTAATATTTGTTTCTAGAATTCCTGGGTACGTAATGGAAGTATCAAAGTGTAAAGATTTTGCAACTCTCAAAATGTAGGCTATATGTTGAGCTAAATTTAGTACGGATTATTTTTGGATTTATTTAGAAAGGAATGTTTATGGTGAAACATATTATAACTACTATATCCTTATATTTATTGAGTGTTCCTGTGTGTTCATTGTTGAATACCTGTCTGTAGAGAAAAATAAAAGAAAGAGAGGAAAACATTTTGTATGGTATTGTTATCTTACCAGTCTTGCCGAAATAATTTCTTATGTTTCAGCCTCAAAAAGAATTTCCTGTGTCTATCCTTTGACTTTGTTGCCTATAGTTCTGCTTTATTTTCTTCAATTAGTAATTTGTTGCTTGTAATCTGAACTTTCTTTATTAGGTTCATTTTAAGCTATCATGATGCTCATGTTCTGTGTTTCTTTATATGATTCTTGTTGCTACTGTATGGATGTGGATAATAGCGGTTTGCAATTATGGTTCTGATAGAGAGCTGTATTTAAGTGATCAAGATTATAATCTCATGGTTGTTATTTTCTCAGAGGAACAGGGTGTGCATATCGATGGAGCTGGTGACTGCTGTTTTGGGAGATCATGGACAGTGTCCCCGAGATGACTATGGTAGTGTTGACTTTCCCTTCTCTTCTTGACTAGGAAAGTTTTGTGTGGTGGTTTGTAAGGACAAAACCATTTGGAGCTAGAAAATTTCATTATTTCAAGGAACTCCTTTTGTCTTTAGTGTCAAAATTCTAATTCTAATGTAAACAATAATTTTGCTTATAGAAATATAATTAATAGGTAAATGCTCAGACCTGAATGGTTTAGGGGGTTTGTTTCTTACTTTCTTAGTGCATGATTTTACTATAGCTTTGATTTCATGTCAAGCTCCCTTTCTGTAAATACTATGAGGATCCAATTTTTGTACGTGTTTTGTTTTGTTGAACTTAGTATATTATGATATGTGCTTTATGATTCACTTAACCTCCTGCCTTCTTTTATGATGAAGCTTATTTTTGGTCCGGTTTTATGTTATAATTACCCTAATGCAGATTTATTTTCTTGCTTTGGGCAGCTGTAGTGACAGCAGTCACAGAATTGGGCTATGGAAAGCCAAAATTCTACTCAACTCCTGAGATAATTGCTTTCTGTAGAAAATGGCGCCTAACTACAAATCATATATGGTTGTTCTCTACAAGGTGATGATCTATGATTGCTTACCCTGTATTGTATGAAAAGATGTCCACTGTTGTGCTTCATATGTGATATAATATAGTTTAAGTGATGTGGTGACTTTAGAATGGTTTGAAAGGCTCACAATGAAACTTCAAATCTACTTATGCTGACTTGCTTTTGAATATTCTCGCTTATTCATTTGTTTGTAAATTTATTTTGATTAAATTGACATTAGGTATCCACAGAATAAAGAATTAGGCTTCCTCATCATTGGGGGTTGAGGTGAAAACATACAGTTAAATCTCTGTATTTTGGAGGCATATATTTTAATTTCTTGAATAGTTCGATTGACCAAGTATCAACAGGAAGTCTGTAGAGGTATATAGTTAAATCTTTGTGTTTAGAACTTGATTGAAATATGCCTAGAGTCGGGGAGGGGAGTTCCATTCTTTGTTTATCCCCATCATTGGGACCACAAGAGGAAAAATATATATATTCTCAAATAACCTTTTACCCTGAGGAAGGTGGTTAGCTATTTCTTCGCCCCTCGGCTTGTAGAATTTGATTGTTATTGAAAAGTATACACTTTCTTCCTAGTTAGATGAGGCAATGCAAGCTCTCTTGTTTATTTATTGATGTTTTTCTGTTATTTTTCTAACAAAAGTAGTTTTGTAATTATATCTTTTAATACATGGCAACTTTTTGTCATGAGAAGTATTCCATGTGATAAGACTATCAGTTGTTTCTGATTGATCTAGTTTGTTAATGAAGGAAATCAGTGACGTCATTTTTTGCTGCTTATGATGCACTTTGTGAGGAAGGAATAGCATCTTCTGTCTGTGCCGCGCTTGATGAAATTGCTGACATATCTGTCCCAGGTTGAGAAATTTCTAGAACTTCACTTGAAGCAATTGCTCTTTCAATTTGTTTTGTTTTTTTCTGTTCCGAAGTCAGTCTTGGAATTGATTCTTCCAAATTTGTTTATATTATTTTAGCTTTTTAAGTTATGCAATCTATTAGACTCAGTTGACACAGTGTTGCTTTGAATCAATATGCAGGTTCAAAAGATCATATAAAGGTTCAAGGTGAGATATTGGAGGGTCTTGTGGCTCGTATTGTGTCCCATGAGAGCTCAAAACACATGGAAGAAGTCTTGAGAGATTTACCTCATCCTCCAGATGATGGAGGTATTCCTTTTGTTCTCTCTCTGTTGTTTTCAGTTGATAACATTTTGTTTTAATCTTATCTTGACTCAGCCGTAGCGTCCCCTTACCCAATCCTCCCATCATGTCCATATGAAGTATTCTCTCTGTGTGTAGAGTACTATTTTAGCCTTTTTCCCTATTCAATTTTAGCCTTTCTAACACTGTCTTGCTTTGTACTTCAGTTGCCCTTGATTTGGGTCCAGACCTGAGGGAAATTTGCCGAGCAAATAGGTCAGATGAGAAGCAGGTTCTGTGAAGTTCCTTAATGATGACTCAATCTAGGTTTCTAATTTTTTATGGTTAACACCGGAATCCATATCAATAATATATACATTCTTTTGCCTGAAAACCAACTGCAGCAAATAAAAGCTCTCCTTCAGAGTGTTGGTTCCTCCTTTTGTCCTGATTTTTCAGATTGGTTTGGGATTGAAGGTGGTGATGCTAATTCAAAAAATGCTGACAAATCTGTTGTTTCTAAGTTTCTGCAAGCGCGTCCAGCTGATTATTCTACCACGAAAGTGCAGGTTAGACTTCACCTTATTCCCTTTTCATAGCTATGAATTTTTTAGATAGTGCCTACTTGTTTGTGTACCTTTTTGGATTAATTCATATAGCCATCACACATCAGTTGTGATCTCTTTATCTGGGAGACTGTTACCTTTCAACTACTGCTGCCTACTCTGAGAATTATGCTTTACAATCATATATTACATATCAATTTGGTTTGCAAATTTAGAGTCTCTTCGATCAGTCCTGTATTTTATAAGCTGTTGCGGTGATTCTCAGCCATTTGAATGGCTGTTGGTCTACACCACCTTGCAGCTTCTAAACTTTTGGGTTGGAAACTTAAAGTGGTATCTGAGCAGGTTTTATCCTGGATATCACCCATCCGTTAGAGTCCATTTTTTTGTCCAGCAGGGAGATGTATGAGGCTGCTTCATATGTCTGTTAGGTCACACAACCAAATAGATTAAGCTATTGGGTTGGAAACATAATAACAAACAATTTCATCTGTTCTATATCGATGATTCTGTATTTCAGGAAATGCTGCGTTTGATGAGAGAGAAACATTTCCCTGCTGCTTTTAAATGTTATCACAACTTCCACAAGGTTAATTCTGTATCCGATGACAATCTTTTCTATAAAATGGTCATTCATGTCCGAAGTGACTCAGCTTTTAGGCGATACGGCAAAGAGATGAGGTTTTGTTTGAGCTCACTTCCTAATTCCTCGATCTATTTTTCCTTCATTTAAAACTTGGTTTAGGTGATCCTTCTTATACATGATCTTCTAGTTTTCCTAATTAAAGAAATTGTTATATTTCAGGTGCAAGCCGGGATTGTGGCCATTATATCGAGGTAATAATATTTCATTCGTGCAATAGGATTTCCATATTTCAGAATTTATTTTAATTTACACCTAAGAATCAATTTGAAGGATTTGTTGTTGATGCTGTGGGGAAGCTTATTTGTAAAACTGGGTGGACCTAATAATGTTTGTCTTGGTTCCAATTTTATTTCTGTTCTGTCAGTCAGTTGTGTAAATCTAGAATTGATATTTTTTTTTATTTACTCAGGTTTCTTTGTTGACATCAATTTATTCAAGGCTAACAAGGAGAGAGTGGCTGAAATTGAAAGTAGCAATAACAATGCAGTACATAAAGTTGGTACCTTTGGTAGCTCATCAGAAAAAGATGATTTTGCAAATGATGATGCAAATTTAATGATCAAGTTGAAATTTCTTACATATAAGGTATGTATGCTTACATAGGTTCCAGATCTATAATCATATTTAATAATTATTTTAGCTGAATTATATCCATTTTAAGTGCTAGTATGTAGAAGTATGTAGTGGACAATATAGCATTATATAGTATAAAGTTGTGTATCTATATTCCCCCATTATCTCTAAAGAGGAATGCTCATTGTTTGTTTAGATATACAACGTGTTGATAAAAGTTTAACTAGTGTGAGAAAAGCTGTGACTATCATCAGCTAGTAATACTACCTAAATGGTTCATTTATGCATGTCTGAATCGTCATTCGGTTTTTGAAGTATCTTGCTTGTAGTGTCAAGTCAAACTTCATGCTCGGGTTTTTTCGCAGTTGCGAACCTTCTTGATCCGCAATGGCTTGCCAATTCTCTTCAAGAGCGGTCCAGCTGCTTACAAGACATACTATCTAAGGTAATGTTATTGGCTCATTTCATGTTGGTGTTGTCCGGTAAGCTGTTTTGAAGACCTAAAGAGTATGTTTTAAACATTCTCATATTACTTACATTCCCATATGATATCTATTTTTAGTTACTCTGAGTTTACTGTTATTATAATAGCTTATTTTGAAAGTATGAGGAAATTATGGCAAGATAAATTAATAGAGGTCTTGAACCAAATCATATAATTTCACAAAGGCATTTATATTGTAGCAACCTCATAATAAAGTGTAATTTTTGTATACTACCTCAGCTTCTTTTCTAAGAAGGTCAGTCTTTATTCGAAATTCTAGGCAAATGAAGATATGGGGCACCTCAGCTGGAAAGCAAAGAGAGCTCATAAAGTTGCTAGATGAATGGTACTGTTGTTCATACGTTCTTATTTTATTTTCACTATATGCTTAGACTCCTTCCAGATTTCGTTTTGTGCTGTAAATTAGACTGAATGTATTTGTTTCATAATATTTAGGGCTGTATACATAAGAAGGAAGTATGGAAACAAACAGCTAACATCATCGACATATCTCTCGGAAGCAGAGCCTTTTCTTGAGCAATATGCAAAACGAAGCCCGCAAAACCAGACTTTGATAGGGTCTGCTGGAAACTTTGTAAGGGCTGAGGATTTCTTAGCTATTGTTGAAGGAGGTAGGGATGAAGAGGGTGATCTTGAGATGGAGCATGGGATAGCACCATCAAGCCCCAGTTGCTCAAACAAGGAAACTGTTCCAAAACCTGAAGGTTTGATTGTGTTTTTTCCAGGTATGATTATTTACCTATTGACTGAAGTCCTATTGAATAAGCTAGTAGCAATGCTTTGAATCAAGCAGTTGAAATCTAGTCTGATTATGACTTGCCTGATATGGTTTGGAGATGTATTGAAATAATGAAGTGTATGTTGTTCATTGAAATTTGAATTCTTTTGCTTTTGGTTTTGTAATTGAAAGTAATAAATCAAGTAGTTGAAGTCTGGTCTGAGTAATATGACTTGCCTAATATGTAGTATTGGAATTAATTTCGTTTATTGAAAGAACGAAGTGCATATTGTTTTGCTTTGCTGGGTGAATGCAAATTTAGATTATTTTCCTTAAATTCCAAGATTAACAACAGTAAATCTGACCCTTGTGAATTGTTGTGGAGAACAAGTTATGAACCTTGTGAAGATATTTTTGCCCTAGCTATGGTATTTCTAATGCATTTTGAATTCGATCTCTGTCTGAAGGTCTTATGGTAAATAGCCCAATTCATGATAGATGGATTGCCGAAGTCAACCATCTAGTAGCTGCTTGGTTGAACTTTAAATCTAACTTTTGGTTGGCTGAACAGAAATAGGAAAACAAGGCGGGATCTGTAATAGTATAGTTCTCTACTTAGTTCGCTCGGATAGTTGTATTTTGTGAGACTTGAGGGGGAACCATACTCAATCTGTGGTTTTATTGAAATAGCATGAAAATGGCCTGCTTCATATTATTACCGAAGAGAATTAAAAATCCTATTTTTAGAAAGAAATAATTATCTTATTAAAAAACGAATAGCATACTTTGTTACTCCAATTTGGTTGTTGCCTTGTCACCTCGATGTACAGGTTCGAGTAAGAGAAAAGGCCTCCTTGCAAAAGCAAGGTGGCATGTAAATGACCCTCAAACTCTACAATGGTTAGGGCCTCATGCAGTGAGCCACCTTCGGAACTTCAATATGGATTCTTAATTTTATTTGGGCATGGATTATGTTCTTAAACTGTATGTTCTGTTAGAATCTTTGCCAACATTCTTGCCATTGATTATTGGGCCATAATTAACGATAGGAACTAGGATTATATATGACATTGAGTAATCTGCTTTTGACATACTTCAAACTATCTCATTAAAAGTTTACAGTACACGAACAATTCATTTCTTATTTAGAGTAGTATATCTCTTGTTGGTAATGTTATTTGATCTGTCTGGATTGCATAGCGTCGTCCATTTTATTCCTTATGTATCTGTCTCTCAGTTATTGTTCCTTTCAATATCACTTTGTATTTCACTGTGTTTCTTTATTGTGTCATCAGTGGTTTATATAATCTTTGTAATCTATCATTCCTTATAATTTCTAGGTTTTTGAAAACTATCTTCTGTGCTAATCTGGCTATGCATCTTTGAATTTCTCTCTGCAGGAATACCAGGCTGTGCTAAGTCTGCTCTTTGCAAGGAACTATTGAATACTCCTGGTGGACTTGGGGATGATCGCCCGGTCCATAGTCTAATGGGTGACCTTGTCAAAGGTATGATTGTCTATGAGATGTTATCAAGGTTACTTGTTGGATATTTATGAAGTAATGACATCAGTTGGAGGTTCTATAGTTTCCTTAATGGAATTGTGATTTCATTATATGTTGGATAGTCGGGGTCAAAGTTGGTCTGTGGTAATATTGTTTTGAACAAAATGCACATATATTTTCCAAATGGTTCATCTCTTATTACACATTTTGATGGGCTCAAATACATCGATGTTTATTTAACAGTATTGCATATCAACAGGAAAATATTGGCAGAAGGTTGCTGATGATCGCAGAAAAATACCATATTCTATAATGCTTGCAGATAAGAATGCTCCAAATGAGGAAGTTTGGGACAGGTAAAATTCCCCTAGCTATGCAAATAAAATAAAAAAACTACATTGCTCTTCATCAACTTAGGCAACAATAAAATATATACATTTTACATAGTACCAAGACAATGTCAGTAGCCTGTTCTACAATGATGCATATCTACTTTCATTTTCTATTTGTAATTGCCTTTTCTCATTTAATCAACTTTGATGTTATGCTTATGATGGTCATGCATTTCTTCTAATTGAAAACATGTGCCGCAGCACCAAATCCTGTGCAGTTCCAGTGGTACCTGAGTGTGCAGGTTATTATTTTATGTTGCTCTTGGAACTATTAGTGCTCTCAGAAGTGTATTTTGTTTACTCTGCATTATATGTTTATTGTTTTTTAGGAAAATATGTTTATTGTTTATTCTTCTTATTTTCATTTTTCAACTTTCTTCTGCTTGTGTGAAAAATCTGACTACATCAGATTTTCAGAAGTCATGATGCACTACATCACCATGATTTCTCTTCTATTGATCATTTTCTTAATTCAGTTTTTGTTTTATGGAAATTGGAGACCTTCAGGGTTGGTACTATGTAGAATTCATATGCATGATCCATGTACATTACCAGTTCAAATTCATGGATCATAGGGAATTTAGTGAAGTGAATTGCAGACAATGTGGTTGTTGGCTTCATATTGAAATGTTATTGGTAATTCATGTATAACTAATTTCCTAAAAGAAAAGACTCATTTAGGAAAGAGGACTCTCATTAAGTTGTAACGGTTGCTTTACATGTTTGTCTGCCATTGACAGTTTTCTTTGCTGGCCCAAAATCTGCAGGGACAGATTCAAACCCATTTTCTCTTGATGCATTGGCCATTTTTATGTTTCGTGTGCTTCAACGAGTTAATCATCCGGTACTTGCTCATCTTTGCTTCTTTAGATTGCTAATTTTGCCATGCAGCTTGATTATCATATTACTAATACATCCTTCTATGCTTTTAATTTTTGAAGGGAAATCTTGACAAGGCATCTCCTAATGCTGGATATGTGCTGTTAATGTTTTATCACCTTTACGAGGGCAAGGCATGACTTTCCTATAGTATTTATGCATCATGAGTGAACCTTAGTATAAACTTCAAAGCATTGTCTAACATAACTTGCACACTTTTCTCAGAGTCGTGAAGAGTTTGATGCTGAATTAGTTGAACGCTTTGGCGCTCTTGTCAAGATTCCTTTGCTGAAATCTGATAGGTAATGATATTGGTGGTGTATAATATACTCCTCTGTATGACTGTAATTTTTTAATCATTATTTATTGTATCTATTGTACATGCAGGGATCCTCTACCTGATCCTGTGAGGTCAGTTTTGGAGGAAGGAATAAAATTGTACAAGCTTCATAGTAATAAACATGGAAGATCAGTAACATTGCTTACACCTTAGATATAATTTTTGTACTAAACAGAGGTTAAAACGATATTCAGGACCGGTTTATTAGATTGTGGAAGCTTTTGTTATATGGTTTTCTTTCTGTTAATCAAGAAAAGGAAGTATGAGTTTGGTACATGACGAAGTATGTAATTGATAACCTTTGACTTGGTTATTTGAGCTTAAGAGAGTAATTAGCTAGTTGTTACCAATGAGTGGTAAGTGGACTATATCGTGGATCTGGTATATTGTTCTGTGAATATTATTTGTACCAAGAGTTAAATTCCCATTATCAAAAATAGAATTGGTAGACTATAGTGCAAGAGCTATGATGGTAAGTTTTATTTCCTTTTTGTTCTGGTCTGCAAATTGTGTTTTATTTCCTTTCTGTTCTGTGCTTAGATCGAAGCCCGCTAAAGGATCATATGCAAATTAATGAGTGGGTCAAATGGGAGAAGTAGCTGTGGGAGGTTTTATTTAGCAATGCTGTCAGGTTCATTGTTTTCTTTCTTTCCTTTTCTTTTTCCCTGTAAAACACTTCCAAGACCCTAACATAGTTCTATATATTACTATTAATTTATTATCAGTCTGATTGAGTTCGACTCTCAGTGCCATTTAGTTTTTTTTTTTTTTTTTTTTATAGATATTTGGTGCCACACTATTAAATTAGTTTAACGAATCGTCTCTCTGTACCTTTCTCAGGTTCCCTTTGATGTTGCTGTTAAGCATGTGCTGGAGGAACTGAGAAAAGTTGCAAAGGGTGACTACATAATGCCAAGTAGTGAAAAGAGGAAGCTGGGAACCATAGTCTATGCCGCTGTCAGTTTACCCATCACAGAAATTGGAAGTTTCCTTAATGATGTAAGTGAATATCATCCATCTTGTATAATCCTTTTTAAGTTTATCAACTTCAAATATATATATATATATACACACACACACACACACATGAGAAAAAAGACTTTAAGCCAATTAGTTAATGGCTGAGTCTCAGCCCATAAATTTTAGGTCCTTAGATTTGCTGGTCTAATCCTAGCCATTCAAATTTTAACCATCACTTTAGTTTGCTTCTTCAAACTTCTCCTTTTCTTTTAGTTTTTCATATTCTGTAACATCAAAATTGGAAGTAGTTGTTTAAACTAATAAAATTTTGGAAGAAAACTGTCTAGCTCTTAGGTACGTCCATTATTAAGACATACTACGATGAAGTTTCTTTATGAGATGAAGAACCAATTTTTTATACTTCCACCAAACACATCTCAAATCAACTCAAACCCAACTTTGTCGTTCAAAATTCAACAAAACCCACAATATTTTCATCACTCATTCAAGGAAAAAACGAAAGTAAGACTACTGTGAGAGAGCTTTGTATACTGTGCTAAAACTTCAAGTTCTATCATTGTCCTCTTTGAATTTTTATGAGTTAGCCTTGTGAAGTTGTTGTAAGTTCCTCACACAAATGTCCAGATTTATTGAATTTTAATGAGTTAGCCTTGTGAAGTTGTTGTAAGTTCCTCACATAAATGTCCAGATTTATTTTTGTAGATAATAAGTTGATAACATCAAACAACTCTGCTGCTATATATTATTGTCCTTAAACACCATCAATGTCTTCTTTTAATTGTAATGAGATTGACTTGTGGTTGTGGTGTTGTAGGTTCACACTTCAGAAAAATCTTTGAATTTATTGTAGTATATAGTGAATTGAAGACATCAAACAAGACCTATTGTATATATTTTGCCCATGATTGCATCTTGCCTTTACATTGATAGGGATTTAAAAAAATGCAAGTTCAGTGCTTTCAGTTAAACTTGGCGCAAGCAATTTGGCGCTAAGAGAATACATGAATCTGCATAATGGATCTAGAATGTTTCAAAATAAAACGAGCACCATGGAAATACATGCCACTCAGCCAAAGAAAGATGATGGAAAGTTGCCCCAAATGGGCACTAAATACTTTTCGAGAGATCTCCTCCAAATCGCTGGTATGGCTATGGAAATCGTGAGCATCAGCATGTAGGTTCCAGATCCAAGAGGTAGTATCAGGCCCCTT
>JAYMTH010003340.1:0-11048 GCA_036897465.1 Pelargonium australe | reverse complement strand
ATAAAAAATAAAAAATGTGGGGTATTTACGTCTTTTTAACATGTAACTAACAGAGTTATAGACGGACACTAGGATGCATAGTTTAGGGTAGTAAAATGTTGCAACAAATACTTTAGGATGACAACGAGCAAAAAGTGTATACTTCAAGGTGACTATCTGCAATTTCCCCATTAAACTAAGCCAAAAATTATATGTATTAGATTCCTTATTCTCGCGTGTGTGTAAACCCTTTTGCCAAGGTTGGGTGTATTTGCACTCAAAACGGTGCCGTACAGCTTGTTCGTTTTCAGTTGCACGCTTCCCCTTGAGAATTGAGATCTTGGCAGTGAACTCTGGTTGAGACTCCAGAGTGCAGAGACAACTAAACACCAAAGCAGATTCAAATTCAGATTAATCACTCACCAAACTCTCTCTCTCTCTTTCTCTTTCAAGCAAAGCACCGCTCGACGCTTCAGTTGATGCTTTTGCTGAATTCATATCGTCTTTGTTTAACAATTTGAAGGTTCTGCTTTTAGAATTTTGGAGCTTAAAGATCTAGGTTAGGTTATATCGGAGAACATGGTTGCCTCGGAGGAGAAGGTGGTTGCTGTGATCTTGGTGGGCGGTCCCACTAAAGGTAAGGTTTTTATTTAGTGTTATTTTACTCTCTCTCTCTTTTGCTGCAATTTTGATTCTGGTTTTGTTGATTCTGCTCTCGCAGGGACTCGATTTCGGCCTCTCTCCTTCAATACGCCGAAGCCATTGTTTCCTTTGGCTGGGCAGCCTATGGTTCACCATCCCATTTCGGCTTGTAAAAAGGTATGCCCTTTTGATCCTCTGTGTTCTCTGTTTGGTTACTCAAAGGACCCAAATTGTGGAAATGGGAAATTATGTGACTTAATCTTATGTTGTGTGTTACTTTGGTTTTCCAATTAGAGATGGTTAAGCACACTTAAAAAGTGGGTTGAAAATGGTTAGGTTTAGAAGTTCATTGCATTTTTTTGTACATCTGATGGGAACCTAATGCAGCATTTGTGTGATAAATAGTGAATAAGAGCCTAGCATCATTTCAGGATTTATAATTAATATGTGGAACGGCTAGTTTGTTTTTTCTTCTTAGATACCCAATTTGACTCAAATCTTGTTGATTGGTAAAATATGGTTGGGTTTAGAAGTTTTATGCATTTTTTGTACATCTTGTTGGGAACCAAATGGAGCATTTGTGAGATAAATAGTGAACAAGAGCCTAGATCATTTCAGGATTTATAATTAATTTTCGTGGAGTGGCTAATTTTTTTTTTCTTCTTAGATACCCAATTTGGCTCAAATCTTGTTGATTGGATTCTATGAGGAGAGGGAATTTGCATTATATGTCTCTTCGATCTCAAATGAGCTGAAAGTGCCAGTGAGGTGACTGAAGTATTGATGTATATTTTTTTTTATCTAGTCATATGTTTTGACCATCTTCAGCTTACCCATTTGTCCCATTATTTCACTCTAGATATTTGAAAGAAGACAAACCACATGGCTCAGCTGGTGGCCTGTATTACTTCAGAGATATGATCATGGAAGACAACCCGGTTTGAACACACAGAACTATATACTATGTAAATCAGATATTTTGATGCCAAGTTCCTATCTTTTGTTCTAATGCTTGATATTGATCTACTTTTGTTGGGCAGTCACATATTTTTCTGTTGAATTGTGATGTTTGCTGCAACTTCCCACTGCAAGACATGCTTGGCAAGTTTCACTCTCCTCCCACGATGAATCATACTTTTATGTTATTTCATGTTAAAACTGTGCTACCTTTAAGCAATATGCCCACACTATATCTTCACTGTCACTGTATTGCAAGATTACCGTATGTTTTATTTTGCTTGAGTCGTGAAGTGTAATTGTGGAGTCTTGTTGTTCATATATGTAGAGGCCCATAAAAGATATGGTGGAATGGGGACAATGTTAGTAATCAAGGTTGGTGTGTGAATAAATTATGTTTTCTCATAGATCAATTATTCAACCACTTTCTTGTTGCAAACATACGTCTTTCCTCATGTTTAGTTATTACTTGGTTTCATGTGAAGGTTTCTGCTGAATCAGCCAACGATTTTGGTGAGTTAATCGCTGATCCAGTCACCAAAGAACTGTTGCATTACACAGAGAAACCTGAAACTTTTGTATGTACATGACACAAATTTCCTTTTACCATATTCTGCAATTATGGCTTCCAGCAATCTAGTTGATATCATTATCATTCTTACCACCCATTTTCCTTAACTATACTTTGACTTGCAGGTAAGTGATTTAATTAACTGTGGAGTCTACGTCTTTAGACCTGATATTTTTACTGCTATCGAGGGTGTCTCTTCTCACCGAGAAGAAAGAGGTTGGTTGCTAATATGCATTGCCTGAAACAAGTTTTTAAATTTTGGTGGAATAAGATGGCATGAAGCTCAAATCAGAATGTCAAACAATTATGCAGTAAATATGAAATGTATTTTCTTGATTGCAGCTAATCTACGTCGCATTTCCAGCTTTGAGGCCCTCCAATCTGCAACAAGGTGGACCTCTCAATAATAGTTAGCACTTCTAAAATAATGAACTATATTGTTTTGCTTCCAAATTTTTTGGCTGGTCTCCAATTTCATCGTTGCATCACAGATTGTGTGGATTGTTATTTGTTAATGTTGAATTTCATAATCCATAGTTGTTCTCAGCTTCATGCTGATTAATACTTTTTTATCTTGTAGGACCCTGCCTACAGATTTTGTTAGATTGGATCAAGATATTTTGTCACCTCTTGCTGGAAAGAAGCAATTGTATACATATGAGACCATGGATTTCTGGGAGCAAATTAAAACTCCAGGGTACAGTATCTTTCTCATTTATCCTTTCTTTCATTTATCTTTTCTTATGCATGAGCAGTAGCATCTTTTTTTCCCTGTCTAATCTCTGTTGAACATTACAGAATGTCTTTGAAATGTTCTGCTTTGTATCTTGCTCAATTTCGGTATACTTCTCCTCATCTTCTGGCTAGTGGAGATGGCACCAAGAATGCTACAATTATTGGTGATGTTTATGTTCATCCATCTGCAAAAGTTCATCCGACTGCAAAAGTACTTCCATCTGACTCCCTTCCATTTCCAATATATGAATGATTATTAGTATTCCATATTGGTTTTCGTAAGGTGTTGAATAACAGTAGTGGCCACCAAACACAAGATAATAATACTAAGAGTTGAACATGAAGCCGGTTAGTTCATACAAATGCACTTGCTTACCAGATGGAATTAATATTTCGATCCTAGTGTGGGTAAATTTTCTAGAAAAGAGTTGATAGACGACCATCTTTCATATGAACCGTGAAGACAGCGTATGTGCTTCTTTCCCATATGATAGATGTGTGGTATGTCTCTATAGTCTATATGTTGAAAAGGTTGTATAAAGCTTACTCAGTTCCCTTGGGTACTTTGGCCACAATTATATGACAGGCGATATTTTAGATTGGAACCTACAATACCGTTGCTTTTGTCTTTCTGTATATCTATTCTGCTTCTGGCCTCTTGTACCTAATTGCTGAATTTTCTACAATTGTTGTTTGAACAGATAGGTGAAAATGTTTCTATTTCAGCAAATGTTCGTGTAGGAGCTGGTGTAAGGCTCATTAGTTGCATCATCTTGGATGATGTAGAAATCATGGTATGAGATTGGATGCATATTTTCTATTCATTCCTGCAACATAATTTTGATAATTTGTATTTTCTGTGAACAGGATAATGCAGTCGTTATAAATGCCATTATTGGATGGAAATCCTCTATTGGAAGATGGTCACGCGTTCAGGCATGTTCTCTCTTGTAGCTCATATAACTTTGAAAGTTAAGATTGCAATACACAATAATTTGTATAAAGATAAAAAGTAAATTTGTAAAAGGATAAACTGACTACATAAAAACAAATTAATGATGTTGTTCAGTAGTTTCTATTTCTATTGTCTGAAAACTATAGGCTGTTGATTGACCCTAGTAATTTTTACATGAAATCAAAATGTTGTCTTATTTACATCTTTTGATCAACTGCTGATTCAGGCTGATGGGGACTACAACGCCAAGCTTGGAACTACTATCCTCGGTACTTTTCTAGCCTCCTGTCTCTTTTTGTGATTTGTTTTGGTTTTGTTCAGGAGAATTTCCAACAATTTTGTTGCCGGCTTACTTCTATCGCAGGAGAAGCTGTGACTGTCGAAGATGAAGTTGTGGTAATTAACAGCATCGTTCTCCCAAATAAGACGCTTAACGTCAGTGTGCAAGAAGAGATCATTTTATAAGTATTGTGATAGATAAGATCCTACAAATTCTCTTATATTAGTAAGTTCTATGTGTTTTCTTTCACTATACCTTGTAACTGTAGTAGGAATGAGAAGGGATTTTGTTAATTTTCCGATCAATAAACTCATATTTTGTAGACTCGACTCTCGAGCATAAGTTCAAATAAAACAGACTCACAGCAAAAATATTTATTCTTTGAATTTATAATTTGAATTTCTATCCATAACACTGAGAAAGCCAAACTTCATCAGGAAAAGAGAACAAATTTTGTAGATGCATACAGATCATTCCTGTTTGATAGAAAATATTCAAAACTAGTTCAAATATCACGCCATTTTTGCTCGGTTTCTGACAAGTAATTGTCTCCTTTTCTGGCCTGATCGTCATGCGATTTCCAGAAAACCTCACTAAATATCAAGTCTCCGGCCTGATCATCACGCGCATCTTCCAGAAAACCTCACAAAATGTCAAGTGCAGAGATGGTGACTCAAATACCTGGTATCTCTTAAGTAACTTGTTCAGTTACCAAGCCACTGCCACACATCATAAATGTGTTGCTACAGCTTTTTCTACGGGTTTTCCATTAGATGGCAGCAACCTCCCAATGTTCAATTTGATAAACTTCTTTGCCACCAATCTGATACAAACAGCACCAACAAGAAGGGTTATTCGTACTCATTGGCGTGGCCGTACTTCCAGTTTATGTGCCTGTATTTCCATAGTAGAGATAGCTACTTGTCCTTCAGGAGCAGCATCTCCAAACTGTTCAGAGTACCCTAGCATCTCCGTGTCATCTTCATGGAGAAGATTCAAAGAAGTTGCTTTTACATGCAACACTTCAAGTTCCTTAACATAAAGAACAGATTTACATGCTCGTTCGCAACACTCTTGCACTGTGATCTTCCTTTAGGACAGTATGAGGAATCCCAACTTCGTCTCTGTAAGATTAGAACATATCTAGGACCTTCCTGAGGTTGCTGAGAATATTTTGAAGGCCGGATGATCTTAAAATTTACTATATGTAAATCCCACGGAAAGGAGGCAGCTAAAGGAGAGAAGGACCTTGGAACTGTCTGTGCAGCTACATCCTGTGGCGTCTTGTCAACAAATGCATGGAGTGGATGGTTCAGATGGGAACCAACATTATGAGAGAGAAGAGATGGGTTCAGGGGAAGTGGATTAGAATCGGCATTAGAAGTAGATGAAATGCTAGACTCCACGAGGAGATGGAAGATAACACTCATTGCACGGTTGTCCATCACACCTTGCCCAAGGCCACGCCCATCATCACTTACCAAACGACGATCAAGCATTATCTCTAACCATCCACCCTCAAGACCTGCCACGCCCAATGACTGCCGAGATTGGACCGAAAACCGCTGACCATTTGATCCTTGCATGAATGCAAGAGAAGGCATAGGGTAGTAATTTCCCTGCAATGGTATCTTATCATAGGTTTCTCTTCGGCTCATCTGAAAGCCATTTAAATCAGAATAGAAAATCCTGTGGTTGTCAATGTCAGTGCGGTATCTAACTATCAGTTCTTTGTCATTAAAATCTCTATCAAGTAGCTCAACATGATACTCCTTCTCAATGATTAACTCCTGTATAGTGTTATCTCCATTATAAATGCGAGTGCTATGGGAGATGGGAGACTTCCCCCATAGTGTCACTGGATATGAGTATACTTCCTGCATCATAGGACCCTCCGACAACACCATAAACCCACCAGCTCTGATGATAGGCTCAGCATTACCAATTGGTCTGAACAAGTATGCCCCACTTCCTTCACTGGAGTATATAGCTATTTCCTCACCAATGACAATTTGGGAACCATTTTTATAGCTTACTTTTTGCAGTAAACCATGAGTAACATTGAAGGTAAGTGTCTGCTGCTGGTTCTGGATTTCAACCAAATCATCTTCTACTTTTGAGCAAGAATATGGTGAGGGGCAAGGTAGAGGATTGGACTGTGTGAAAATTTTCAGTTTTGATGGTATGGCCTTTTCACATCCAACAAAACCATTAGCAACATAATACATCTGCACACCCATTGGAGGAATAGAAGCTTTCTAAAAGAGGCGATGCCTTCCAGTGAAATGTTTGTTTCCATCATGCTGGAATTCAGGAGAAATGTGACTTCTAACACAAGTCCAGTTTGAGTCCAAAACAGTTACACCCGGCTTATTGACGACGACCATCACAACCTCCTCTCTTGTCTGTTCCAAAGGATTGAAAAAGACCACTGGATGAGCTGTTCCTTCACGAGCACTGATTGCTCTATGGACGGGCTGTATTTTGATCTCACCTGTTCTGGCTCAAACTCAGCTGGGTTCAGCTCAGATCTCTCTTGACGAATTCCAAGGAGTACTTCAATCGCTTTAGACATGAAGATTTGCAAGTCCTGTAAAGAAGTATGCATCCGAGACCCATAATCCAAAACTACATGATCCTTTGCGGTACCAGTGACCCCATCATGATGCTGGAAAAGAGCCAAGTTCCTTCGTGCAGCTGTCAACTTGTAGGAGAAACCCACAGGTAGCTTTTCACACTGTGATCGATCACAGTAGCCTAGCAATAGAGCCATCAACATCTCTGAGGCCCGAAGTGTATGCTCTAGAACTCGATCAACAGTCTTAAAGAACGGACGAGAAACATAGTAGCCATTCCAATAATCATGTTGTCTGTCAGCATAAGTAAAAAAATCCCCTGAGAGAGAAGGGAAACCTCCAATCTCAACAGAGCCAATTTCACCCGGAAGTGAATAGTTTACCCTGTCAGCCTCCTCACGAACAGTTCGAAAGTAGTCTTCTAAAGTGCCAAACTTTGCTTCTGCATTTAAACTAGGATTTGAATTGATATAGTCAAATAATAATTGGTAGTTCCTAAACTGCGCTTCTGCCTCATCAATGCTGATATAACGGAAATCATCCCCAAGAGGAACAAGAAGTGTATTTGTTCGATATAATGTAGACTTCTTCTTATATTGATCTAACAGTTTCAGTGCCCTCTCCTGGACATTTTCCTGGTTAGTCTCTACTGGATGCTGTCCCCATGGGCAGAGTTCATAACCAAATTCATGCATTCGAGCAAAGTCAAACTGACAACAAATAGCAGGCTCCGGCCCACAAGTGTGTGGGATATCATATGAATAGAAGGGCATCATGTGGACAAAAATATCAGTAGTTTCCTCGGCATCTCAGCTTTGTCGCCATAAATACTCCAAATTCTTATGCAATGCGAGTTCCTTCTTAAGCTCATAATGGGTTCTCTGGATGAGCATGTTCTCAAAACCCATACGACGAAAAAGATATGCCATGGTAGGTGAGTAACCGAATGGATCTATTGCCCAAGAATTTTTAGGGACAACGCCAACTGTGTCATTTAACCATATATTCCCCTCTGCTATCTGATTACAAGAATATCACTAAAATCAGATCACCAACTCAAAATAAGAATTAAGAAATTTCCAAAATAAAAAAATAAAAAAAAAATAAGGAAAAGACACAGGCCAGCGGTTTCAGTATATTATCTCATCGTGAATGTACAGTGCTGAGCAACAGGCAAAACAAAAAGATGACCTGCACTGGAGAGCAAACAGCCAGACACACATATAGCTGACTAATTTCTAGACCATAGATGCAAACACAAGAAAACTAATTCTATGCCACTGTACGTAATCAGCTACCACAAGTAAAATGTACATGTGCGTATAATTTTAGGGTATCTGATTACGTGACTTTATTTGTATGCTGAACATGCCTACCAGTCTTTTCTGATTATAAAAAGACAAACATATGATGATTTGAGGCAATTTATAGTATCTTGATACTATTTGTTTGAAAAATTGGGAGCATAAGGGTGCTTTAAATATTAATGCAGATAGATAAACTTAAGTTTTTTTAACAAAAAGAGAATAAAAAAATATTAACATTTTAAACCACAAAACAAACTTGAACATAAAAACATGCTCAACATCTACTTTTTAAAGTGAAACCAAATGAAGATCACAAAATATAGTGTCAAAACAATAACTGCATCTGTGCACCAATTTGTAAATTGGAATACATTTCATAATGAACATCTAACTCAAGCAACAGCCACAAACAAATATAAAGAACATTACAAAATCACTCATGCATGGAAAATCACATCAAATAGCCTGTATCATGATTATTTATATGCTCATTAGCATCCTATTATCCCAAAATAATTATTAAATTGAGCTTTTCCCTCGAGGTAACAATGAAAATATATTAACAGTTTCTTTTTCATAATAACTACACATATTACTGTTTTGACTGATTAGCAAAACGAATAGCAGAAACAATTATTTCATAATATTCAAGAAATATTATGATAAATAATATAGCTTAACATGTCAACCTAGTATGCCTTATAGTAAGTGCAAATTATACTAGTAGCCAAACTGCTCATAACACCTGATGCTACACGATTGGATAGATGAAACCAATAAGTTCTGAAAATTTTCACTACAATACAATTAATTTAATATAAATACAAAAGCTTCAGAAATACCTGCTCAATTATGGCAAAATAATGTGAATTAGCCTGCAAGAAGAAAAGGATTATTATAGTATGTGAAGCATCAACAAAATTAATCTAAATTACCTATCACTTCATAAATTCAGAGAATATATTGATTATGATAACGGATTAAAAAAACATGAAAATTCATAGAGATGGGAAAGGACATCTACTATGATGACTATGACGAGTTGAGGAGTAATCTGCCTTAAACCGGTTGTATTGACTTCTGAGGAGTGGAAAACTTGTTATTATTCGAGAGTTCTGGTAGAATTTAAGAAGGTACATTATAAACTTATACTGTAATTCAATAAATTCCACACAGCAACAAACTTGCCAAAACCACCTTAAAATGGGAAGTAATAACCTCGTCAGGGAGCATTTTGATGTTCTTTGGACCAATCACTCTATCTATGCCAGCCAGGTTATCTGGTTAAAAAAGAGAGGCAGTCATTTTACGATTCTAGATTTCTAGTCTATACCTCAATGATCTTTCATGATCATTAAATTGCTGATTATTGATGAGTATACTGCACACTATATAACATTTCCCTAGGGTTTACAAGTGCGTATTTTCCAAATCCTTGTTATTCCTAAACACTATTTTATGAATTAACTTCCTGGTAAAAAAGCAATTTAATGACTTCACAGCACATTTAAGAAGAAAAAATCCAAAACAATATAGTAAGACTTTGAAGATCCCATTCAAACTCTATAGACAATAGATATGCCGAGACATGTAATTATATCTTTACTGATGTTATATAATAGTTTGGGGAGAAGACCAATCTGAATTCTTAGCAATCAATGGCTGCAATAAATTAAGAATAGCCCATAAATATTTACCTCATCATTCATCACCCAGCCACCTCCAACAATTTCTAGCTGTCCATTTTTCACTAGACTGGTGAAAGATTCTCTTTTAGCATCCGAGGAATCTCTCCACCACCGCTCCAAATAAGACATCTCCTCCCATATAAACTTTCTCCGAGGATCCTAAATATCCAAGTTCAGATCAATTCAATATGCATTCTGAAGTTCTAAGTATCTAGCCATCAGATAGTGAAATTACATCATGTTTTCCGGGGAAAGAATAAAGAGTTATAATTACTGAAATGGCAGACTAAGCAAATTCAGCTACAAATGCAAGCAAAATAAAGATCAAGATCAAACCCAGATCACCTTTGAAAGCGTATCAACAATGGTGTCAAGTATGTGCCGGGACTGGCGATCATAATACTCCTCGACCGTGAGCTTCCAACCGGGATCGTTATGCGAATGAGGCACCACAAACACCTTCAATTTCTCATTGTCCCACTCGTTCCCTTTGTAGCTAACCCTCCACCCCTGCTTCCACGGCCCGCCGTCCACATCCGAGAACTCAATCCTGTCGTACAAATCCTTGGTCGTAATATCCACCTTGGCGCCGGAAACGGACACGTTCCCGCTGCCGGCCCATCCGGATTTGCGGTTGAGGGGCTTGCGGAGCTTGGATGGGCGAGAGGATCGGGATTTGAAGTGGGACGAGATGGGCCTGGGGACGCCGTAGCGGAGGAAAATGAGGAGGAGGAAGAAGAAGAGAGAGACGGAGAGGGCGATGGTGAAGAAATTGGAGAAGACGAAGTTGATCAAGGCGGTGCGCTTGCGAGACTTCCTGGGAAGTTTCGATTTGGAGCTGTGTGAGGGGAGAAATGAGCGATCCCAGCGTCCTCCGCGGCGGATGCTGCCGATGTAGGAGGAAAGAGGCATAGTTGCTTGCTTCTCGGAGGAGGAGATGGAGCTTAAGGTCTTTAGCTATGGCTGCGAGCGGTTGATTCGGGAGTGGTGTGTGTGTTTGGGAGTGTGTAGAAAGAGGACATGGCACTGATGGGAGTGGTCAGTGGTGTACGTACTGGTGCCTCAGGGAGAGAACGGATCTAACTATGATACTGTATTTATGTGACTCGTATCATTGACAAGTTCACTAATAAGTATAGTTAGGAAGAAAATTTCATTTAGGTATAATCACTAAAAACAACCATATAATTGACGTATTTTGTAATGAACTACCATGAACTTTTTTTCGTAATTTATTACTATCCTGTATTATTATTTTTTATTCCGTTAGCAATTCCGTCTAAAAATGGACGGAATATTCCAAAAGAGACATGTGTTGTGCACATGACTGGAAAAAAAAAATTAAAATGACCATTTTA
>JAYMTH010003339.1:0-11049 GCA_036897465.1 Pelargonium australe | reverse complement strand
AAACTTGAATTTGTTTCGAAAAGGAATCGGATTTTGGACTGTGAATCGTATCAGTTCGCTTTTAGACAAAGGATACATGGGTTCATCATACCCTAAAGTTGGTCGATTCAGATTCTGGGTGTTTGTGAATTTGGGTTCAAATTATCGACTCAGTTCGAATCTTATTTGAAAGAAGTTTGGATTATATCAAATTGAACCAAATAAAATTTTCGATTCGTGTAAAATGAATGAATCTATTATCTATGCCGAGCGTTTCATTCTAGCGTTTCTTAGAAATCATTTTTTTCATTTCGAGTGTTACTTGTGATTGCTAAGCATTAGATGCTTTTGAATAGATTAAGAGCGGGTCTTTTTGTTCCAGTGTGACAATCAAGATTTTAATAAATTGTACAACAATGAACATTCGAGCATTTAATTGGTGATTTAGAGAGATGAACCAACTTGCTTAATGGGTTTGGTGTGGGCCAGTGAAGTGGACTAATGTAATGGGCTTGTAATATATGGCCCACTAAGCTGTGTTTCGGTTCTTCTGTGCAGCAGTATACTATAAATACAGAGCTAATCTTCAACCTCCGTCGTTGAACTCCCTTCTCTTCCGTGGATTTGGCGACTGATTCTGCTACACACGCGTTCCCTTCAATCTCGAAGGAAGCTTTCAGGTGATTGTATTGATGGTTTAAATTGTATAATTTTTTCGAGTTGGGTTTGTCATTGAGTTAGGGTTTTGGATTTTTGTTCTGCTGGTAATTTTTAGTTCCAGATGGTTTTGGACAGAAGTGACCAGTAAGAGAGAAGAGAAATTGATGTATTTCTTTTCCAACCCTTGTTCTTTGCTGGTAGATACTGCGTAGCTAGTTTTGCTCTAATTTGGGTCTGATTATTGTGAATCAGTCATATTTTGTAGCAAAAACAACAATGCTTGGGATGAAGGGTTTTGAATTAAGTGCTGCATCTTAATGCTTTAATGTCTTAGGCTTGTATATGTTTTGGCGGGTATAATATTATATAGTAGGGTCATTGGTTTCTTTTTGCTTGATCTTTTTAAGAGTCAATCCTGATTTTTTTTTTTTTTTTTTTTTTTTTTTTTTTTTTTTCTGTTGGTATTATATGTAAAGTTCAAGAGGGTGAGGTTTAGTGCATTGATAATGTTGTTGCCTTGTGACTTTGTGGTCACGAGTTCGAGTTAACGACACCTCGCATTGGTGGGAGCCTCGTGCATGGGCTGCCTTTTGTGAGTGAAGTACAAATAAATTCACTTAGGAGGTTGGATGAATACACTATTGCAAAAGTAAGAGATGCTCTAAAATATAATGCAATTTTACGTAAAAGAGGGTGCTTTAGTTGAAGTTGTGTATTTCTTAGTCAAAAGAGCTCTAAACTATCTCTCTCCTATTGTCTGAAATGTCGTTTGACTTTATATAAAAATTTCTGTAGTAGAATCCAACGTTTACACTTCCATTTACACCTTGTAATGGGATAGCTAGAAAGGAGAGGTGAATATTTACTTGACAATGATGTATGCATATATCCTTTCACCTGCAAAGGAGTTAAATAAACTTGTTGGATGTGTTGTGTAATATTTGATATAAGTTAATTTGTGTTGTTGAGATATTAAAGATCACATCATTTATGTTTTTTTTTTTTTTTTTTTTTTTTTTCAAATTAGAAATTTCTGATTTAGCTCATTAGTCATTATATTAATCCCTGGTTTAAGATTATTTCTTTTTGTGTATGTTAATTTATGTTTGTAAACTCTTGTATACCCTATATAAATGGGTTGCTCCTAATGATCAAATACAACAAATATTATATCTTCCTTTTTGTTTCTCTACGTGCAGGGTCCACGAGGGGGAGTGTTAAAGTATCCTACTTTAAATGTAAAACTTGAGACCACTTGGTATATTAGTTGAGTCCTCTACCTAATCGCCCAAACAATATCATGGAATCAGGAAACCGAGGAAACGTACTAGAGGAAAGATCACATGCCACCGCTTTGGGCAAGCGCAGACATGCTGCCACAACAGAAGAATCACGTCATCATCGTTATCATGAAAAGAGAATAAGAATGGTGTCCGAAACCCTATTGAAAGAAGACCCGCCCAAGAATACCTTCAGTTCAAACCGGTTCTGGCCGATTCAGAAGCACAATAGCAATAGAGAACAAGAAGGTAACCGCAAGTGGGTTTATTCATCTCGCGAATTTTCTAGTGACGAAGATACTGTGGTGGTTGCTTCATATAATATATTGGGTGTTCAAAATGCATCAAATCATCAAGATTTATATCTTAAAACTTCACCCGATTCATTGAAGTGGGACCAGCGCAAAAAAGTGATACACGAAGAGATAAATCATTATAATGCAAGCATCCTGTGTTTTCAAGAGGTAGATCGTTTTAATGACGTTAATAACTTATTCAGAAAAGATGGCTTCAGAGGTGTTTACAAGGCTCGCACGGGTGAAGCGGTAGATGGATGTGCTATATTTTGGAAAGAAAGTTTATTTAGCCTTTTTCATCAAGAAGCTATTGAGTTCAAGAGTTTTGGCCTTCGTGACAATGTTGCTCAATTTTGTATTTTAAAGATGAACCACAATCCATCAGAATCCAATCTGTGTACCCAATCATCAACATCTTCGTCCACCAAAAGTCGAAGCATACTGATTGGAAATATACATGTGCTTTACAATCCCAAACGTGGGGACATTAAGTTAGGCCAAGTCCGACTGTTTCTTGAGACAGCTCACAAGCTATCTCAAGAATGGGGTGATATTCCTGTCATAATTGCTGGGGATTTTAATTCCGTCCCAGAGAGTGCAATTTATGGTTTTCTGGCTTCATCTGAGTTGGACATTAAATCACATGATCGCAGAAAAGTATCAGGGCAAGTAGAAGGTCCCTCAAAATACAGATCCTTCAGACCTCAGAATGATATTGTGGGCACATTTGGCAGGTCCATCTCAAGGCCATTGGTATATAAGTGGACCGCTGAGGAGCTCAGACTTGCAGCGGGCGTTGAAGGAGTTACTCATCTTCAGCACCATTTAAATCTCAGCAGTGCTTATGCTGGGGTTCCTGGAGGCTGGAGAACGAGAGATAATAATGGAGAACCATTGGCAACATCATACCATTCTAAGTTTATGGGAACCGTTGATTACATATGGCATTCAAAGGATCTTGTACCAGTGAGAGTTCTTGAAACCTTACCCAAGGACGTTCTAAGAAAAACCGGAGGGCTCCCTACTAAGAAGTGGGGCAGTGACCATCTAGCTCTTGTATGTGAACTGGCATTTGCAGATGATAAAACCCAGAGCTGATGATGTTGGTGGGTGGCAATGGCTTTATAAACAGATTCTTTTAGATGAAGCATCATTCCTTCCTGCAGGTAAGTTATAGTTAGAAAAGAATTGTATACCTGTAATGTAAATCTATGTATGTTACAGTTTACAAGTAGAATGAGGAGATATATGTTTCACATAACATAGGCTGCAAGCAATGTAGAGTGAAAACTATTAGCTAAAGTTGCTATTCTATTCTTTCCACAATCAATGCTATATCCAATTTTTTTTTTTTTTTTTTTTTTTTCAGATATATGTTGAGACATTTAGAATCCCATTATACATGGCATTTGTTTATGCATGCCTTATTTTGCATACATAATTTATCTCTATAGATTAAGTCTTAACCTGGGCTAATCCCTATTTATTTTTGAGTCATCTCTTGTAATGCCACATATAAAGGGTTTCCATTGTACATCACTATAACAATAACATTTCATATTCTCTGCTTGGTATCAGAGCCTTGAGCTCCTACAATATTTTCCGTTGCTAAGCACAGCTGCCAATAGCATTTTCAGCAGCGGTGACCACAAAAAGTCCACATATTTTTTCAAATAACCATTTCCACAAACTCAACTCATATATATATATATATATATTGTAAGGATCATAAGCCAAGAATTATTTGGCTTAGGCTAAGCCACCAATGATGTTATGACACATTATTTAAAATACTTGGATCCAGCGAGTCGCTACTTCAGTGTGGTGCAAGCTCTCATTGGCTTGGTTTAGGTTAAGCCAAAAAATTCTTGACTTAGATTATATATATATGTATATATATGCTAGCAGCCGGATCGTTTTATATGTTTCCTAATTGTAACCATTTTGTGGTCTGTTTAATTTAGACAGTTTGCTTTTCTTGAGTAACTTCATAAATCATAATCCTCCCACTGCAGTGGTTAATTAGAGAGCTCGTTCTCGGTCACCCTTGCGAGTTGCGACGGCGTCACTTAATTCTTACAGACTTGCCTTTATGGCTAGTGCGCTGAATATTGGATTTCCTAATTAGATCATATTGGAATTCCTAGTTAGATTCTATACTTTTTATTCATTTCAGCCTCTCTATTTGTTTTTGCTTATTCTTAGTGGCTCTTTCAAATTCAAGGTGTAACTATTCAAGTCTCTAGTTAACGGCACCTTAAGTTTGAGAGAAGTGTTGAGATATAAAAGATCCCATAATTTATGAGATTCCTTAAATAAGAAATTCCTAATATAGCACATTATCCTTATTCTAAGCTCATTTTCTTTTTATGTACTAGTTAATTTATGTTTGTCTACTCTTGCATACCCCATACTTAGTAGGGTTCTCGCCTAAAAGAAATATTATATTTTCCTAATTGTTTCTCTGCAGGGGTTATAAATTGTGTGAAGTTTGCCCTTTTCAGTTATACATCATAAATTTCATATAATTATTACAGTTATCATAGAAGAAATGTTTGCTACAGCTTTTTATTGGATTTTGACAATTTAGTTGAAACAACTTGGCAGATTTGATATTCTTGTGAAAATGGTTTGAAATATATTTCATGACAGCCCAAAACATGTAATAATATGTCATTGTATTCCTTTTTGAAGATGATAAGAATTTAGAATGTGTTCTAATCCTAACCAGAATGTCCTAATTAAAGAACATTAGTCGAATCAACCAGTGATATTACTTGTGTAGCCACTGATAGCAAAACAGAATATTGAAAGTTACAATTAGCTTGCATATTGGAAATGGTGAGAAGAGTTTAAATTGAGTTTTGGAAGGGGGTGACACATTTGTCATTACATATTGATTGCTTGAGCATTGGATCTATGAAAGCAAACTATACTAGCTTTGTGTGTCTAGCGTAGCCCTCCATATTGGAATTGAAGACTATGGCCTTAACTGTAGCATATTGGTCAACCGCTAGCTACGTACTGCTCGAAGTGGCCTTAACTGTAGCATGTTGGTCAACCGCTACTGCTCGAATTGGGCATGTTTCAGATGGGGGAGTCCGAATATCTCATCCCGTGTATTGAGATTCAAAAGTCTTGCCTTCTAGTTTACCTTTTAAGGGTTATACCTATGCCTCTTGTAAGTTCTAACATGTTTGATTAGTTGTTAGTAGTTTAGTACCCTAAGTTGGACAATAAGATATATTGCTCAACAACTTCTCTAGTATATAGTTAATCTTGTTTTATATTGCTTTTACTGTGATAAAAGAATAGTATTGTGGTAATACCACATAGTAAGCGCCTATTAGATATGTAACTTTTTTTGTAACTTCAATATAGAAGTTGCTCTGCTCGTTCCGCTTAACAGAACTAATTATAGTTAGGCTTGTCATTGCAAAACAAATATAGAGGTGCAAGGATCTAACTTTTGAGACTCTTTAGCTGATCACCACAAGAACTATGCAATTGATCATCTCTCTCTCTCTCTATATATATATATATATGTATGTGTGTATATCTCTTTTTCGAAAGGCGGATGAGTCTCCCTATCTTTTGTTGCGTTATTAAGTCCTTGAACTTATGAAGTCTCATTTCTGTAGTGGACCAATTTGTTAACATACCGGCAATCAAACCTTCATTGCAGCCAATGCTACTAATTAGCTGCTTATTTTTTGGTACCAACAATCAAGAATTGTTTTCCCCTACTTGTTGCATCAAAAACTATATCACAAGCTTTTGATATAAAACGCGGTTCTAGGTAAGATTTGTAATAAGAGTATCTTTACACTCTTCATAAAGATATATAAGGCGTCATTCTAGGATTCAATTGCTTAATATCATGATCAAGATGAACTCTTGCTGCCAGCATGTTTTCCAACCGGGTGTTCCAATATCTTCTCGTCATTTCCCTCCACATTTTCTCTCCCTTTTCTTTACTTTGTCAAAACTATAAAATGGTGTTTCTTTTTTACTGTTTAATACTACAAGAGCATTAGCATAGTTTCCTCTAAACATTACTAAGAAATTATCATATTTTCAAAACTCTATTCCTCGTAAGAGAAAAAAAGAAAATTTTCTGCTGCATTTCCCAGATAATTCACACATAAAGGTGCCCATGATAATAATAGCTCCAAATTTTCTTCCATTATATCCACTACCTGAATTATAATTGAGTACTTCCCTATCAGTCAATACATCAATAGCTAGTCAAAGTTATTATTATTGATAGCTTCAACCTTGCCATCACCCTAAGAGCACTAGGAGATCACCATAACATATATCAATTGTAGGTGTGAATTTATTTATTTATTTACTTTTTTGCTTTTCTTTTTTATTATTATTTTTTTTTTGTGGTAAGACACAGAGATCAAGCATCTACAGTATCTGCGGTAGCGAAGAAAAATCTCCTGCAGATTAATATTTGTAGGCATAACTTTCCTAGGCCAAGTCAGTGGCTCTAACGGGCTAGCATGTATCACACATCTCTTGGCATAACTTGCCTTTCTGATTTGCCATTTGTCTTATTTATAAACCGAAGGAACAGATTCCAAAACATAGTGACATGATTCAGATTGATATTTGTTATGTAACATATTGTTTATTTCCTTCTTCATTTGAGTTGATACTCAGCCTGAGTATGATGACATGCAAAGCCAAAAACATATAGTTTGTGTATTGAACTGTTGAACACATATATATAAGCACTTGACCGAAAAAACAAACTACCCTTCATGGTTACTCTACTTTGTCTATTGAACTGTCGAACATATAGTTTATACTTAATATGATATGCACTTTTGCTAGTCTACTTCAGGTATGCTTTCTAATACAGGCTTCCACCCTGGACAGTCATCAGCTCCACCAGACGAATCAACTGTGTTTATGCTTTCTACATTTTGAGCCTTTAGAACCATCTCATCAATGGAAAAGCCTCCCTTTGTTAGCATTTCATGCAGTTCTTGCTTACTGATAACAATCTTAATCCTCACAACACTGGTTTCTTGTTCAGGTTCCGCCTCTGGTATTGAAAATCTCACCTTCTTCTGTTTCCTTACTTTTGTTGTTGTCAGAGGCACAAGATAGTACAGGCGACCTCGAAGTAGTTTGGTATCTGGCTGGAGATGCTGGCTGTGGCTGACCTGAAGAGTATCAGAAATCGCATGGCCCGTAAACTTTGAAAGCACTTGGTGAACTGTAACGGATGCCTTGTATTCAAGGATTTTGCCATCTGGTTTCACAATCCTGGTAACATCTTGCCTAACTAAACAATTTCCCATGTTTTTTTTAAGTAAACAACTGCTTGCTGCAAATTGCAAAATGGTTGGTTATTTGGTTTATTTGTTAGTCTCTGAGTGGAGGGTGATAGGAGTAAAGAAAGAGTTGTATATAAGGAGAGTGGATTTGGTGAATGCCCTTCTAATGAGTAAAGTATTACGAAAGTGCCTGAGGCCCTACCAGATTGATTTTTTTTTCTGGTGTGTACTTCAGACTTGTATGCCACAACTGAAGTCATGATCTCCTCATTGAGGAACCTTTTCTATTTAGGAACTCGTACATGTTGGTGTGCACCGAGTCAACTAGGCTATCTGAGTTGACACAACTAGGAAGGCAGCAATATAAACAGGGTTAGCGATACACAAGGTCAAAGGAATTTTACTCTTTTTTTACATCCCTCTCGTGTTTATTCTTTATTTGTGTAGAATTGTTTGATTGGTAATTACTCACTTGAAGTATCTTGCTTGCATTAGTATTAAAGAAACATTAGAGAAGTTATTGCATATATAAAGTAGGTTGGTACTGACATGATTGAATTACTCGTTGGTTATAGCTAAAAAGTTGTTACCTATATCTCGCAAGTCTAGGTTTTAGGCAAAGCTTTAACTCAGACTGTATAATGGTTAGTTAAATCTAGGGAAGTTAGTGGATGGAGACCAGACCCTATTGTTAGAGGGAAAGTTTTAGCTTGTAGGACCACTAAAACACCAAAGTTGGTGGTTGACCACCAATCCATGCAGCATGGATTTTGGTTATGTTGTTCACTATTCTTATGCAGCAACATTGACTATCTGCTCAATGCCATGAAGTCATGCCCTGTATATATAAAAAAATATATCAGATCCCCATAATGGGCCGGTCTGGTATGGGAGAATAACATGGTACTTTGTCTGAATGTGGCATATATAATTATATGCTTGCTGGTTTTCTGATGTAAACAAGAAGACTAGCATTCTGAGTCCTGGTGGAGCAGAGTCTGGTATACAGCCAAAACAAATTTATGATTGCACGTGAGATATGAGATTTCGTTGCCATGAACTTTTTTGTAACTGTTGGATGATAAAGAGCTCTGGTCTACTTGCTTTCTAGATGTCGAGTCCTTTAAGGTAGAGACTATACAGAGGTCTTGGCTAGTCCGGCATGGCGGAATAATATCCAGTGGCAGTCCTTTCAGTTGAACTTTAACATTATAGGGTCCTCATCAGTTTCCTTAGCCAAGTGCCCATCAGTAAAAGCTAATTTGTCATAGCTAGTCTAGCTCAACGAGTAGTGGAAGTTTAGCATTTGCTGGTGGTTGACGGGAAAAACTTACATATAGGTCTGTTTTTTCTAATTACTATGTTAAACATGTCGTGTTCGTATTAAGTCGTGTTGCACACGGTCAACTTTCAGCATGACACGAACACGACACACATGCACAAATTGTCAGCTCTAGTGATAGCAATGGAAAACGTTTGAGACCCACTTGAGAAGAGAGAGAGGGGCATGAATCATGATGGGTTTTAGTTGAGGAAAAAGAAATGGTGATGTAGTGCTGGGTAATGTCGACACACGCTTAGCAGCAGTATATATATAGTATAGTATGGCATATAGATATGTATTTGGGTTGTTGCAGATTAATTTCAATTTTACTAGTGGAGGCTGAGACCAAACCTCCATATTATGACTTTGGTAACTCCACTCATTTTTCTCTGAATATCTTTGAGAAACAAATAGTGTGTGATTAGTGATAAGTAATCATGAATTTATACTCTTATTTAATGTGATTATTGAAATTATACTCTCTAATCTGTAATCAATTGCTCTTATCAATCTTATCGACAAACACACACAATGCTTTACCAATGCTGTTTATGCCTAGTAAAAGACCTAAAAGTGTCATTCTAGTTAGAGCTAACAATTGATGCGTCGTGTTCATGTCTTGCTGAAAGTTAACTATATACTGAACGACACAAATACGACGTGATAACCGCGTTGAACGTTACACTGTTACTTAGAAGTGTGAATCCAAACATAAATGAAAAGTATGACAAAAGGTGACTTTGATCTTTTGGAAAACCTATTGCTTCCCACAACAAGAAACAGAAAATAAAATTTATTAACATTCTTGTAGAATTCTGCAATTATATATGTCAGCCTGATGAAAGCACTTATGTAATTTTTGTTTATGTATTTTGAATATAAAGGAACACACTCATAGTTTGATGAGTGGACATATATATTTTATTCTTCATGCAATTCCAATTTCCATTAATAAAATGGTTGAGGTTCTTTTCATTTGATTTGCTATGCATATTCTAAATCCATTTTATTTCTTGTTTCCATATATGTCATGTATGTCCTAACCCATGCCTTTTTTTGGCACATCATCATCTTCTTTTTCTGTACAATTTTAAATGATGTGAATATGTCATGCTCTGTTACATTTTTTTTTTTTTTTTTTTTTGGGAGTTCTGTTCATCATTTCAATATTCTTTTATGAGATAAATTATTGAGTAGTTTAGGATTCTAAATTTTGGGTGAATATTTGTTATCAAGTGTCACTTATATATGCTATGTGAATCAAGGGTGATGTGATTATGTGGGATGATTGAATGTATTGTTTGAATTCGAGACCAAATGTTTTATTCGACATTTGAGAAGACTTGTTTGGCACTACTTGGATCACTACACGATGATCTCAATATGAATAGATGAGCTTGGCACATATGTAACGTGTATGGGGACTTGTGAAATTGTCGTGATTGTTCGTGTTTAATGATTGTAAATCTCTTAAGTAGTCTACCATGATGTATGTAGGATGGTACTGGAGGGTCGTTGGTCTTTTTCTTTTTTCTCTCATGCGCGAATTGTACGTGACCATTGAGATACACATCATGAAGTATTAGTTAAAAAAAAAAATAACAGGAGTAGTGAGTTTTATCTAGAATAGTTTCGGCCGGAGTTGTAAACTTCCTACAACCCAAACAGTTGGGCGGCACCGCCACGTAGAATTCTGTTAATTGGGTTGCTTGTTTTGACTAATTAAGCTTTTGATCATCATCCACTACAGTCTACAGGTAGCAATTTAGCTTAATTAGCACAATTAAATCATTGCTTAGTCGACAAGTATATGGCCCATAAAGATATAATTAGACAAAAACAATCATTAGGTCCATTGATAATGGATTTAATGTGAGTGTAATCATTGTTTGTGAACATAATCTATTCAAGAAAGTGAAGCATGCCAAGAACCAACTTTTTAAGGTTCTTGGTGTTCCAGTTTCTAAATTGTAACAATGGATCAGAAACAGAATCATATGACCAAAAGCCCAATGTGAATAAAATGTTTTTAAGATCGATGATCAAGAGTCCACTTAGCTGTGGGCCTGGAGCTTCGACTGATAAAAAGTAGTACAAATCAAACTCAAAACATGGTTGTGTAATGTGTTAGATTGGATCAAGGGTTAATTACACTAAGCTGCTATGAACTATTGACTAATGACAGATAGCTCCTATGAACTTTCGCCCCTGACAAA
>JAYMTH010003338.1:0-11051 GCA_036897465.1 Pelargonium australe | reverse complement strand
GCCGTGATTAGTCCTCGGCAAGTTTTGTTGCTCGGGGGAGTTGTGCGAATTTGAATTCATTTCCCGCTCAAACAAAGGATGCCTGATATCCGTTTACTAGCGAGGACTTTGATCAGCATGCTTCTCGCGTGACAGTTTTAATGATTCTGGAAGCAACTCCGCAGGCGACGGATCCTCGCTTACTTTGGAAGTATCGGGAAGTTTAGTGGGCTTTGGACTGTGATGATCCTGGCGAGGTCTTGACGGTGACTTTTCCTGTCAACCTCTGAATGGCTACTAGTATTTGAGAATTTTTTAGCATAAACATCCGTATAAGTACCACAGTTCACGGATCTGTGTTGGCCTATGTCAAACCATAATTGGTCATCCCAAGCTTGTCCAAGCATGCCATACTTCATCCGAGAATATCCAAGGCTCGTTAAGCCCCAGGGACACAACGCCACATCCATACGAGCGAAGCTTATAACACCCGTACAGACGTCCGTACGGGCGCTCCTCTTTGGTCCAATTCGCAAGCTCACCCTCCCTTCCTTGGAACGAGTCCATCCACCCTTGGCTATCCAAGGAGCCTCCAAGAAGTCTCCACCAACTTCTAAGCTTTTCCATACATCATCAGAGCCTCTAAGTCATCCGGACGTCGCCAAGGCCCTAGGAACAAGGACCACGTCCGTACTGGCCAAGGGACCGTGACCAGTACAGACGTCTGTACCGGTCCCTAGACCAAGCTGGTCCGCTCCCTTCCCAAAGCTATGCAAGCTTGTCTTGTGCCATCGCGCTTCATCCCATGGCCATCTAAGATCATCCGCGAGCTTCCCCAAGTCTTCCAAGGCACTTTTGGATTCGTCCCGTGCCACGCCAACGACGGTCCATGCCACACAGACCACGTCTTCCAAGCTCCTTGAGGCATCTTGCCTCATCCGCGGAAGTCTTGGCTCATTCGCATCCATATGTGGAAGCTCCCAAACACAACTCGTTCTTCCCTTGTCCATCCATGGAAGTCACCAACAGATCCGTGGCCATCTGCATCCGTCCCGAGTTATCTGGATCACATCCTTCCAACATCCGCAGACAAATCTTCCTTTCTGCATTCACCCGGCCACATCTGCGGATCCATCCACGCTTTCACGTCCGCGCAAGCCGCATCCTTATATTGCGCTTCCGCGTCTCATCCGTGGATGAGCCTAGCTATCCATGGGACGTCCAATCTCACTTTTCCGTTCCCACGCACCCCTCGTGACTTCCACGCCAACCATGACCGTCCTCCTTCCCAAGACGGTCCAAGTCGTGTAAGCGCTGACTACCCAAAGATGGCACGAGCCATCCGGGCATGGATACTCGCCATGCAACCACAATAAGTCCCCACGATTGACCATCGTCCGGGTCATCCCGGACACACTTCCACTCTCCAGATCACCCCGGCCACACATGCGCTTCATCAAGAACTTGGGACGTTGTCCCGCGTGATAGAGGCTCCCAAGGTCTTCATCGTCTGCTCCCCGCCCGCAGGACGACACGATGGGTCGGCCGCGTCCGACCGACGAGCAATATGCCTTCTTGTCAACCAAGGCCTCAAGCTCCCATGTGGGGTCCACTTCATTCTCAGCCAATCACACGGCGATATGTTGCACTCCAATGATGTTAGTATAAATACTCATTCTCTCAAATTCATTTCTCTCTCTACTTTATCTCTTTAAAATGCTCTCTAGAGCCTTTGTGCTTTCTTTCGAGGACTTACTCTCACGCTTGAGACGGTGTTCCAGAACCACTACCCCGAGTTATCGTTCTTTGGTGTCTTGGTCCACGCAGGTGACAGGTTCCCTAAGATTAAGTGTCTTGGACCACCAAGCTATGTGGATCGACTATTAGAAAAATACTTAGAACATTTTAAGATTACCTTTGCATACGTGGACAAGAAGACTCACACCTCAACAACTTAGTGTGTATTTTTTGACCCCAAGTCAAATAGGTGCATCAACTGGTTACATTGCCAAGAACGTTTGAAAGTCGTGTTCCTCCTAACCCTGTACAAAAACACAATGGCACCTCTCAAGATATCGTCCCGCCTTCTTCGTCAAGAGGCATAACTCAACTTCCAACCCTGTCCTCCTATGAAAGGTTGGACAACTAGATTAATTCTCGCACCAATGAGGACCAAGGGATGAGATATGGCCCTGATGAATCTAACTTGCACCAACAACTTGAGCATAACTGGTTCAGTGTTGGTGTCTGATCAACAGGCGTACCTCACATCCCCTTAGCAAGTTTTGAACCTCCTCCACGCGTCAACGTGTCCCCACTGTTGGCTGGGTTCAACAACACCATGAAGTTTTTTGCCGACCAAATGAGCGCCATCCTACAAGCCTCCCTGGCCAATGCCTCAGCATCGGCCCCTGCCGCCCGGGTCCGTGCCTCACAAGATCCAGTTCTACCTCCGGCTCCTATTCATGGAGCTAGAGTGGACACGCTCCTAGCCAGTGCGGACTTGATCCGCCGCTCAACTTATGCCCATCGCGACGCCCGATCTCACGATGGTCACGACAATCGCTCAACGAATTGTCGGTCTTCCTACCACAAGTGAGCATGTCATGACGATGGACCACTGCGCACTCAACCCGAAGAAGGCTACGGTGAATCATATTTTTGTGGGTCGCGAGCCATACATACTCGTCGCGCAACTGCCCAAGTGTTCTCTATCCCCAACATTGTTGAGAGTCCCAACCGACACCAACTGAATGCGTATCGACGTGACGACCCCCTCCTCAAAATGGAAGGACCAGGGAATCTCACCGCCCATATCCCATTCGAGATGATGACCCGGTTGTTGTGGCCCGTCAAGAGGAGGTTCAACGTCTCCAAGTGCAAATCGCGTCCTTTACAAATTCTGTTGGACCCGTGACACTTGGCACTATTCCTCCTGCCATGGTCCCTCCTACAATAGTTCATTTGGCCACTGTACCACAAGTGGTCCTGGTCCAGCTCATGGTGACCGACCAAGCAGTGCCCTTGGTCAACAACCCCTAGAGCCTCGCACTCCGTACGGTCCAGGTAACCTGTAGCATCCACATCTTGTACATGACATATAATGGGATGATAAGGGCTATAGAGTTCGCCGCAAACTTTGGAGTTAGGGTCGACTGCTTCACGGAGTGGGAAGCCACTCGCTGTAGGCTATTCGCCATCACCCTCATGAGACAGGCCAATCCTAGTACCCGTCGACTCCCCAATGGATCCATCTTCTCTTGAGAGGATTTCAAGACATAGTTCTAGGTAAGATTTGCCTCGAACGAAAAGGAATTCAAGCCCAATACTTCCCTCATCCAAGTCCTCTAAGGCCCCAACGATTCCTTGGACACGTATGTCGACCAGTTTCAGAAGGTGGCATACGAGTGCGACGCCACTACCGACGAGACAGTCATAATGGCTTTCATGGTTGTTCTCGCATCTCCCCTGCTCACTGCCGCGCTCGCCGCCAATCCACCCACCTCTTGGGAGGGGATGTTTGCCCTCACCTAAAGATTTGGAACAACCAAAGACACATTTAAGGAAGCCCAACTCGCCAACACGAGAAAGAGTGGCAACAAGAGTAAAGCTCCTAATGTGGACGAGGAAATTGAGGTTCAGGAAGACTCTAAATACACTCCCCTCAACACCGCATATGAGGAGATGCTTGAACACGTCCTCTAGTTGGATGAGTTTTGTCCCCCTACTAAATTGGCATGTGGAAAGAAGAAAGGCAACGGCGGGAACTTGTGGTGCAAGCTACACAAAAACAAGGGACATGACATTGAGGATTGCCACTACTTCAAGAATTTTGTGGAAAATAAGCTAAGGAATGGAGAGTTTGAGCAGTTCAGGGAGACCTAGAAAGATGTGTTCCAAGAAAATAAATGTCTTGTAAACCCTTATTGTGATCGTTGTTCAATCAATGCAATTGTATTTCTCAATCGCATTGTCTTCCTTAATTGACACCAACAAACCATGAGGGATTGACCGTCGTGCCTCGATAACATGGGTCATCCACACAATTGGAGGCTTAACCGCCATGTCTAGACAACATGGGTCAATCTCGCCATTGGAAGCTTGACCGTCATCCCTTGACATCATGGGTCGACCTCACCATTGGAGGCTTGATCACCATGCCTTGATGGAATGGGTCAACATTACCTTTGGAGGCTTGATCTCTATGCCTTGACAACATGAGTCAACCACATCATTGGAGGCATGATCGTCATGCCTTAAAAGCATGGGTCAACCTCACTATTGAAGGCTTGATAGTCATGCCTTGACAACATGGGTCGACCTCACCATTGGAGGCTTGATCGACATGCCTTAATACCATGGGTCGACCTCACCTTTGGAGGCTTGATCGTCATGCCTTGACAATATGGGTCAACCTCACCATTGGAGGCTTGATCGCCATGCTTTAACGACATGGGTCAACCTCACCATTGGAGGCTTAATCATCATGTCTTGACAACATGGGTTGACCTCACCATTAAAGGCTTGATCGCCATGCCTTGATAGCATGGGTTAACCTCACCTTTGGACGTTTCATCTCCATGCCTTCATAGTATTGGTCAACCTCACCTTTAGAGGCTTGATCGCCATGCATTGGCAGCATGGGTGAACCTCACCTTTGGATGCTTTTATCTCTATGCTTTGACATCATGGGTCAACCTCACCTTTGGAGGTTTGATCACTATGCATTAACAGCATGGGTCAACCTCACTTTTGGAGGCTTGATCGTCATACATCTACAGCATGGGTCGACCTCACCTTTGGAGGCTTGATCGCCATGTCTTGACAACATGGTTCAACATTACCATTGGAGGTTTGATCGTCATGCCTCGACATCATAGGTCAACCTCACAATTAGAGGCTTGATTGTCATGCCTTGACAACATGGGTCAATCTCACCTTTGGAGGCTTTATTGTCATGCCTCGACAGTATAGGTCGACCTTACCATTGGAGACATGATCGTCATGCCTTGAAAGCATGGGTCAACCTCACCTTTGGATGCTTGATCGACATGCCTTGACAACATGGGTCAACCTCACCATTGGAGGCCTAATCATCATGCCTTGACAGCATGGGTCGACCTCATCATTAGAGACTTGATTTCCATGCCTTGACAGTATGGGTTAACCTCACCTTTGGACGCTTGATATACATGCCTGGAAAGCATTGGTCATCCTCACCTTTGGAGGCTTGATTTCCATACCTCGACAACATGGGTCGACCTCACCTTTGGAGGATTGATCGACATGTCTTGACAACATGGTTAAACCTCACCATTGGAGGCTTGATCGCTATACCTCGACAACATAGTTCAACCTCACCATTGGTGGCTTGAAATCCATGTCTTGATAGCATGGGTCAACCTCACCTTTGGAGGCTTGATTGATATGCCTCGACAGCATGGGTCGACCTCACCATCGGAAGCATGATCATCATGCCTTGAAAGCCTGGGTCAACCTCACCTTTGGAGGCTTGATCACCAAGCCTTGACAGCATGGGGCGACCTCATCATTAGAGGCTTGATCGTCATGCCTTGACAACATGGGTCAACCTCACAATTTGAGGCTTGATCGCCATGCCTTGACAACATGGGTCGACCTCACCATTAGAGGCTTGATCGTCATGCCTTGACAACATGGGTCGACCTCACCATTGGAGACTTGATCGTCCTTTAAAGGGATAAGTCCGCGTCCGCGTCACACATCGTACCAACCTAAGAGACCCTCCGCGTTTGCGTCGCGTATCGGTCCATTGGTCCACAACTACACTTTGCATCGTACCAACATACATAAGTCTTACATTCAACACAAAATGGACCGCCACCGGCAACCTATCGCCTCCTCGCCCCCGCGAGCCATTGTCGGTCATCATCCATGACCATCTGTCTCCTCGCCCCAACGAGCTCATGCCCCAAACTATGTTCATAGTTGGAAAAGATCTGGCCTCCTCGTGGAGTTGAAAGACCTCAGGGCCTACCGCGAATCCCCTTAAAAGACCGCAACGATCAGAGAGCTAACCTGTGCAACAAAGAAATCTCTAAGTGTTGGAAATGGCAAACATTGGCACCTCTTGCCAACACACCACATTCTAAAAACTCCCCGAGTGGCCAAGCCAAGACAAGGAAGCCTGCCATGACTATACTCCAGCGCGACAACAATAAATCAATATCGGTAGGAGTAGGGGGCAACTGATTCTACCAAAAAAATCACAAGTTGAAAAGCAAATGGAAACACAACACATGGCGCCCAATCGCCACGCCACCAAGCTCACAACTATGAAGCCCGACCCGAAGTCAAGTGTCTAAGTGACCAGACCGGCACAAGGCTCGCCTCCGAGGTCATTGGTGAGATATATTGTCACTTGGCGGTGCCCAAGTTCATTGTGCGTGCCCAACGCCAATGGTCGCCTCCGTAGCCGTCGACAACATCCAACGTCGTCCGGCGGTCCCCGAAGCTATCGCACGCCAAACGAATGACTCTTGATGTGACGACGCCCCAAATTCATGCTACAAGTTCCCCAGAGCTCAATCCAAAAGTGTCTAGGACTCGCTCCTCCCCTTGAGCCCCATATAAAAGTGTATAGGACTCGCTCTTCCCCCGGAGCCCAATCCAAAAGTCTCCAGGACTCGCTCCTATCCCGGAGACTAGAGTCAAAATCGTCCAAGACTTGACCTTGGATAGCCCAAGACATCTAAGCCCGTACCACACATTCCCTTGGACAACGCGGGCCGTTCTTAGTCGATCTCGTTTCCCCCGAAGACTTCTAAGAACATCCGAAATATTTTAAGGCAAGCTAAGCTCCAGGACCCGAAGAAGTGTCTATACTGGACCAAGTTTGGGCTTGACCCGTACGGACGTCCGTTCGGGCACCAAGCCTAGCATGGCCCGCATCCATTCCAGGCATGGCTCCTTCCCTCCAAAGCCCCCCTTAGTCCTTCCAAACTTGTCCCAAGTCTTCCAAGGACTTCCCAAACACCCCAAGGCACCCAAAACAACTTTAAATCAAGGATGTCGGCCCCAAGCCTTGTCCGTAAAGGTTAAGGGAAAAAGACTTATATGGACGTCCTTACGGGACAAAGGCTTCAATGGTCCATGTACTTCCCTAGGACGTCCATGATCTTCCTCAATCCATTCTGTGTCGTCCCAAGCTTGTCCAAACCAAGTGTTCCATAAAGCATCTAAGCCCTCACCGAATCAAGGAACCCCTTAGAGAAGTCCGTACGAGTCACCCCTTTGAGACATGTACGAACATCTGTACGAGTACCACACTTCGTAGATCCGTGCTCCTCCCAAGGGCTCCCACAACCCTTCCTTGGCCCTGCCAAACCATCCTTGGCCATCCCCAAGCTTTTCCAAGCCTTCCATACTTCATCCGAGAACATCAAAGGCCCGTCAAGCCTCGGAAACACAACGCCACATCCATACGAGCTATGCTCCCCAGACCTTGTACGGACGTCTGTACGGGCACACCTCTTTAATTTAATCTGCAAGCTCGACCTCCTCTTCTTGAAATGAGTCCCTCCATTCTTGGCCATCCAAGGAGCCTCCAAGAAGTCTCCACAAACTTCCAAGCTTATTCAAACATCATTCGAGCCTCGAAATCATCCAGACGTCGCCAAGCTCCTAGGACCACGTCCATACTGTCCAAGGGACCGTGACCAGTACAGACGTCCGTACCGGTCCCAAGAACAAGCTTGTATGCTCCCTTCCCAAAGCCATGAAAACTTGTCATGTGTCATCCCGCTTCATCCCATGGTCATTCAAGACCATCCGCGAGCTTCCCCAAGTCTTCCAAGGGACTTCTGGATCCGTCTCGTGCCACATCAAGGATGATCCATGCCATTTGAACCACGTCCACCAAGCTCCCTAAGGCATCTGACTTCATCCGTGGAAGTCTTGTCTCATCTGCATCCTTTCGCGGAAGCTCCTACGCACAGGTCATTCTTTTCGCTTCCATACGGGCGCCGCCAGCGAGGATCTGTGGCCCACCTGTGTCCATCCACGGAAGCCACCAACGGGTCTGTGGCCATCTGCATCCGTCCTAAGTTGTTTGGATCGCATTCGTCCAACATCCGCGGACAACTCCTCCTTTTTGCATCCGTCCAGACACATCCACGGATCTATGCATGCTTCCACGTCCGCGCAAGCCGCATCCTCACATTGTGCCTCTGTGCCCATCCCCATCCGTGGATGACCCAATCCATCCTTGGGACGTCCAAACTCATCCGTTTTTGCCCGCGCACCCCTCGTGGCTTCCACGCTAACCATGCCCGTCCTCCGTCCCAAGACGGTCCCAGTCGCCTAAGCGCACCAACCACCCAAAGATGCTTCGAGTCATCCGGGCACGGATACTCGCCAAACAACCACAACGAGTCCCCATGATGGACCATCGTCTAGGTCATCCTGGACACGCTTCCACTCTTCGTATCACCCCGGCCACACATGAGATTCATCAAGGACTTGGGATACTGTCCCGCATGACAGAGGCTCTTAAGGTCCTCATCGTTCGCTACCGGCCCGCGGGACAACACGAGGGGTCGACAACATCCGACTGGCACACAATACGCCTTCTAGTCAACCAAGGCCTCAAGGCTCCCACGTGGGGTCCACTTCGGTCTCGACCTATCGCCTTCTAGTCAATGCAAACACACTAGGATATGTATGTCTTCTTGTCCTCGTAAGCATGAGTATGTAGCCTAAGTGTAAAACTCTTAGTCAAAGTATCTCAAGTCCAAGTGTTCTCCTCCCAAGCAAAGGTAAGCAGTCTTCGCCGTGCTGTTATCTACAAGAAGACAACACACCAAAGAACGAAGTACCCAGGGTGGTGTTTCCGAGACGATGCCTCCAGTGTGAGAGTAAGTCCTTGCAGGAAATAGGAGAGTCTATAGAGTTTTTCTAAAGAGAGAGCTAGAGAGGTAATTGAATTTGAGAGAATAAATATTTTTTCTTACAAAGAGGGGGTATTTACAGACTCTTACCAACCAGTGGCACATGTCAACGTATGATTGGTTTTTTGAAGGATGTGAGGCCCATCTAGGCCCATTTGGCCCAATTTGGCCCATCAGACCCATTTTGCTCTCCAAATGCCTTGCTCATGCGTGCCAGGGAGGTTGTGGTGTCCCATACACCTCTGCCATGATGGGATGACTCGTCGAATCCTTTGTGAGCCTCTAACATGAGGCAACGTCATGGGAGTTCAGGAGTGTTGAAGTTGTGAAGGCTTGTTTGGAGCATCGAGAAGGAGCCTTGGAGAGTCTAAGGCCTTGCGAGAGCCTTGCAGGAGTGACTTGAGTTTTCAAAGGCAATCTTGGATTGATGGGGACCGATAAGCAAGCTTTAGGAGGGATGAAGCGTGCATGTCAAGCTGGGAAACGTGGATGTCGTAGCATTGGCACTCTTTGCCGCTACATAGGTCCGTTTGGAGCCATATTGGCTTGCGCCTTGCTGGGGGGGTTGTGTTTCGCGAAGAAGTCACGCTTCACCGATGATTACTGTGAGATACTTAGTGTATTTTTTATAGTCATGGGATCCTCATTATCTAGGGGAAGATATTTCTTTTGCTTTGTATGGGGAAGGTTGCGCTCCACGGGGATGCCACGTTTCGTATGGGGTTGTGTTCCGCGAAGAAGCCTTGCTTCATAGGATATCGGGAGAGTTGAGCATAGAGGGGGACAAGGGACAACCAACCATGATGAGGGACAAGGAGACACTTGGTCATGGAGGGACACATATAGATGTCGTGGCATATGCTTTGAGTGTCGCGGCATTGGTCTGGGACAAGGGCTCCTTGTCTGGTGGGACAAGCCGATGTCACGAGATTGGCACATGATGTCGCGGTATTGGTCTGGGTGACACGTCACTTTTGCCTTTTGCATCATTTGAGAGTTCCTTCTTGCCACGGTCTGTTTCGGGGGTGTTTGGGGGGCCAAATGGGTGATCTAATGGCTTTAAGATTGTACGGGTCCCGATTCAAGTGTGACCGCGAATAACTAAACCAGGTTGCTTACGTGGTGCTGAGGTGGCTACCTGTCGTCATACCATTTGCACTGAGACTTATGATTTTTTGGGCAACATCAAAAGGGACATGAGCAGCATAAGTTTGAGGAATAAAATGACGAAGCCATTTAGAACGGCTACTAGTTTGACGTAAGTGTGTATCATGCACCATCTTCCATACACACGACTAAACACAAAACTAAAATGATGAAATGCTTATGCACATGCACATTTACAAGCAAATTAGCTGGATTAAGAGACGCACAAACTTGTCTAGCATACCATCCTCGCACACATAAATGAAGCGATACACATGCTACTCTAGGACAATAGAGTAAATCAAGCTAGATTGCTCCATATTAATAGATGCATGAAGAATTTTTTATATTAAAAAAAGAATAAGAAAGAATGATAATACGTAACCTAATTCATACTAATTTTGGGTTAGGATAAGCCAAGTCGATCATAATATGACACCTTATTACAATTGAATTCTTACTCACCACAATGAATTTGTAGTAGAGGAGCAATCCGTTGGGCACAAAATTTTAATTTGAGGTGTCATTATGTTATGGTTGCTTAGCTTAAGTTGATTTTTATTTGGTTTAGGATCTTTACTCTCAAATTGAAAAGTAGATTTCATTATACACAAAAATTTACTTGTTCCGCTTTCAGCGAACTGAAACTTCCAATGGCCAATATTTATAGGAAGGGGATTGGAGCATGTGTGATTATTTCATGTGTGCTACATGTGCGTCTTAGTTACACACTACAATTGGTTTGGTTACAAATTCTTATTGACCCGCATTTTGATATGAAAATATAGTAGTTACAAACATCATTGGTGTCGTTACAAATATTTATCGGGGCACATTTTTTTAGTAAACCACTTACAAGCTATATCGGTGTGGTTACAAATATTACATTGGTGCACATTTTTACATTTATTATATGTCACATATGTATACAATTTTAATTGGTTTGGTAACATGTATTCATTGGTGCGTGTTGTACTTGTATTACACATGCACTAATGA
>JAYMTH010003337.1:0-11056 GCA_036897465.1 Pelargonium australe | reverse complement strand
CCCGGGCGGTGGCGGCCCCCATTCTTACGAGTTTGGCTGTGGTCGAGGTGAACAAGGCGACGATTGGGGCTTACCCATACGCAATTCGAGCTCTGGTTTCGCTTCTCCGCGACGGCAAAGGGAGGGAGAAGAAGGAGGCGGCTACGGCGCTTTATGCTATATGCTCATTCCCGGACAATCGGCGGAGAGCAGTGGAACGTGGGGCTGTGCCGATATTGATCAGAATTGCGGATTCTGGGCTGGAGAGGGCGGTGGAGGTTCTTGGTCTCTTGGCCAAGTGCAGGGAAGGTAGGGAGGAGATAGCAAGGGTTGATGGCTGCATTCAGATTTTGATCAGGGTGTTGAGGAATGGGAGCTCCCGCGGAGTACAGTATGGGTTGCTGACTTTGAATTCATTGTGTTCTTTCAATGAAGAAATGCGCCTGCAAGCAAGGAGAGATGGGATTGTGGAGATTTGTGCTGGATTGGTGGAAGATGACAATGAAAAGATTAGGAGAAATGCGTCCAGTTTGATTCAAGTTCTTCAGGGGGAGCACTCGATGGGATGACAAGGAAATGAGGTAGCTCGGGAGAATTTTGATGGTGAAAATAATAGGTCTTTTTGCGGGGAAGAATCGTTATCCTCTGATGAGGTGAGTTGGGTTTTGCTCATTGCTTCTCCTTTGTTGGATAGTTTCTGTACAAATAGAAAGATTAGATTTTGATGGGAATATGTTTCCTTTTTTCTTATGTATGTTGTATATTTCAATAAGGATATGACAATATGAGCTAGTTCAGTGTTTCTAGCTGTTTCAATGGGAAAGTTTAAAATTGTTTCTTTAAATCGTAAATTTTCCTTGAACATTTTCGCGGTTATTTATTGATTTCATCCCATTGCAAATCAGCTCATATTGCTTAGCAAATCACTGATTCCTCACCATATATATATCTCTGTCTGTAGGAATGCAGGTATTAAGTTACGAATATTGGTTTATGATATATGGAAACTGAAAATGAGGATAGCACATCACCCTTTTGCATGTTCATATTTACTGAATTTCACTAAGTTTGTATACTTATGATCAGCCTACTTATTTAGTGCCTTGCAATGTTGGTTATATATTGTACAAATTGGTAGTTTTGATTAGTTGGCCTTTTGATTAATACCATAGCTTCGTGTTGGAGGCTGTGATAGCTCAGAATATGTCAATTCTTATTGCCAACTTATCCTAATTTAAACTGTATTAGGTTATGTTTTAATTAGGATACTATTGCTCATCTTTGTACGATGATTGGATGGTACTGGAGGCTTGTGATCTACCAGAGTTGGTCAAGGTTTTATTTTATAACACAATTTTGACCTCCTTGAGCAAAAGGCATAACCTCTTGTGTGACTTGACGTGATTTCTTTTAATCAAAAATTTGTTATATTGATCTTTCTCCTTGATTTATGATTTCACTGTTGCATTCACTCATAATGAAAACAGTACGCGTAACTTGTAATAGAATTCTTGACATGATTCATACTTGAGTTAATATGCCAGTGTCAACGATGATTACAAGCATTAGTTGGGCCCTTGTTTAATCTGAATAGAAGTAATTATAACATGGTTCCTGTAAGCTTTTCATCAAACTAATGTAAACCTTTGATATACCTCAAGTGAGAGTGATTCGAAGAGTGAGTAATAGGAATTGTGCTTAAAATCTCTAACAGTGCTCTATAGGGCATAGATTGGAGTGACGGGTTAGTTAATAAGCTCATTCTAAAACTTTGAGGTATAGAATGGACTCCTGAAAAAAAGTATGGTAGGAAAATCTGATAAACATTAGTTGTAGCTGTTGGAAAGCCTATGCTCTTGTTTGCTAGTAGAAAATAATGTAGAGAACTAAGTTTGGGACTAGATCAACATGATTCATATGGGGAATCTGGATCTAGAGTTGACATTTTAGATTATCTTGTATAGGTGTAGTATAAGTATGATCTGTACTCTTTTATTAATTATGATTTGAAATATGTTATTTTTTTCAACGGGGAAGCTTAATTCTTCTCTTGCTTTGAGGGTGGATTTGTGGTTGGGTTGGAGAACCTTTACACGCCTAATTTATTATGTTGCTTGTATGGTTGAAGATTCGATTATTGCCCATGGCTATTCATTCGTAATATATTATGTGTATTGGGAGAGTGTTTGTTGAAGTTTTCTGCCTAAGCTTGAGCTGCTTGTAATTCATCCCTCTAAATGATTCATTTATTTAATGTTCAGATTTGACTCATATCTTAAAATTTCTGACTCTTAGAACTTTAAGGTGAGGCTATTGAATGTTCAGCTGTTCCCATCCATTCTAATTAGAGACAGCGCACAGTATACACGATATGCTTTTCTTGTTCTGTTCAAATGCATGAAATAGATTAATCAATTTATTGTTTAGATGGTAAGGTTGATCTGGAATGGATATTGTTATTTGTTGGTGATCCTGCTTAATCTGACATTGAAGTCTTTATTTAGTTACTGTTTGGTTATTACCGGTAGGTCATCAGTGCTGGTTTAGTTTGCTACCAATTCTGTAAAGCAATGAAGGTTAATACGTATATGGAAAACAGTAAAGATTTTTTTGGTTAACCTATGTTGACTTTCCTCTTCTCCCAATAACCCGTGACATTAGAAATGGATGGTTCAGTCCTATGTTTGGTGGGCTGCCATTGACTGATTTTCAATCTGGTACTTCTGTAGTCCTGTAGCCTTTTGCTCTTTGGTTTGCATTTAGTTTGGATTCGATTTCCCGTTATTTGAGTCTTACTGTTGTGCTCATTTAGATCCGATAACGAAAAATAAATAGGTGAAGCACTGGCATATCATTGTCACTTTGGTTTGTGTTGGATCCATTAGAGAGAGTAGCTCCTGTTCCTTGTTCATGTGGGTGCTTGTATATTATGCTAATTGGATGCAACTGTTTATTTTTCGCATTATAGATACTATTTGACAACTGTTATTGTTGCTGCAGTCTTCTGGTTTAAAGTTTAAACTAGCTTGTTTTTTTTAATGAACATATGTATGGGATTGATATAAGAACCCATAATTGTGGTGTGGAGTAGAAGAAGGTTCAGGTGAGGTAATCTTTTTTCATCTACATACACATGATTTGGTTGCAAGAAAAAGTAGATTTTAAGCAGACATTTGGTCTCCTGTTGGTATTGGATATGATGATAGGTGCTTGGGCTTGAGCTTGAGCCTGAGGGACCATCATCATGATGTTGGTGTCATGGTGTGGTATGGATCAGAAGCCATTTCTCATAATGTGAGCCTGTGACTGTGACTATGCATGCCTCGCAATCACATATCAAAACTATGATTATAATTTCATCATATCATATTTGGAAATCGCATAAATTTGTAGATGAATTAAGGTTTAAGACAAGATGATTGTTTAATTATGGAACCGTAATACATAATCAATAACATTAACCATGTTTATTGAGTGTTTATATGCAGGTAGGGATAGAGAAGACATTAATGATCACAAGAAGAAGAAGAGAAGCATGCTTGAAGACAAAGGGAATTGATGGCCTTGAGCCACAGATCACACACATGAAATTAATTCTTATTATGACTTATGATGATCAGACTTTTGGCTGATCTGAACTCGGAAGTGGATATACAATCCCTTTGTAACATTTCTTGTCACGTCCGGTCCAGCGAATAGTAATGTAAAATACAGCTTTCGGGCAATTCACCCGTTTTTTGAAGTGCAGAAACATTGTGCCTGCGGGGTATTTCAACAAGCTCTCAAATTATTTATAAAAGACTTGTAACAATCCATTTAATGAATAGGGGAGGTCTTGAGTGAGCCCCACAACATAACCTATAGTTATTGTTTCTCTTGTCTGCTATAGTATAACTAACAACCTGTCCTTACATGTTCTTAATTTAATGTTGTCACTGCACTGCTTAAAGCCTCCCCTAAACAATCCCTACAAATGTATAGTAGCATCTACCATATGAGGTTATGCTCAAGTCATCATGACATTATCCTTGTACTTGTACATGTTTTGGTGGTCAAAGAAAAACAAATGTATGTGACAGAATAGTAGTTATTTTATAGTTCAATACAGGTGTTTTGTTAATTGGTCCAACATTCAGATTCATACTATTCTGGCATTTTCTCTCTTTTACTCTTCTAGAAAGCACAGATTCTTGCTTGCTGGCTGCTCCACTTTTTTAATTTCCCACTATCTCCCTCCATCCTCACCAAAGTCAATGAACTCAACCTTCTAGCAAGATAGATCAGCTGCATCTTTCAAAAAACCCTTATTGGTTCATTTCTTGAGTTTTAAATAATTGTCCATTTGCAATACTCTATTAATTGTCTCCTTCAAATTTGTAGGGTGTCCTTAAAATGGAAGGTGGTTGAGTTATGACCCTATAATTTTTTTCAATCTTAAGCAATTGTTTAGTATTAACATTACATGCCATCAACACCACCCAATGGGAAAATTGAAAAAGAAATATCCCAGGTGTTGGGGAAAATAAAGTTACAATCTTTACTTTTGGTGAAAATTTCAAGATTTGAGAAATTAGTGAGGAAATAAATTACTGAAATGATAGGATGGGCATGACATCAACACCACCCAATCCCCAATTCCATATTGCAAAATTGCAAATGATCTACTCATAAAAGTAAGCCAAAAATGGAGCAATTTCTAGATCATCCCACGAATCACGACTAATCAAATTTGTTTTCTTGATTTAAAATCTAAATATTTACAGTCAAATGGCAAGCCAATGAGGCACTATAAAAATAAGGGTCCTCTCTGTCCCATTATCAACATCTTCATATTCATTCACCAAACATATTAGGCGAAGAGAGAGAGAGAGAGAAAGAGCTACAGAGACCCATCATCAATGGCCACTAAAGTCTATATTGTGTAAGCAATCACTCACATCCCTTCAGCTCTTTAAAGTTCTGATTTTTATCTGTTCTGCTTTCTGGGTTTATTGTTTCTTCAGCCTTATCATCAAATTTCATTTGATTCGTGTGAGATGGGTTTCTCGGGTTTGAGAAAAATTAGGTTCTTGGGTTCGATGCTTACTCATGGATTGAATGGTTTTGATGGCTGAATTTGCACTTACTCATTACCCGAATCGTTAAGCATGATATGTTAGTGACAAATTGAGGTGTGAAGTGGTTGTGTGTTAATGAATGATGGGTCTGTTTGTTTTGATTAGATCCAGTTACAGAAAAGAACTCTTAGAAATAGTAGTAAGCCTTGAGTATATTCTGATAAAATCGCACTCATTATTCATGTGAATTGGGGAAACAATATATATGTGTTAGGCTTTTTCAATAAGAAACCAGATCAAATAGCTGCAAGATCTCGAGCTTTTCAAGTAACTATTGTTCAGTTTAGTCTATAGGTAGAATGCTTTACATCCTTCTATATTCCATCCTCTTGCTGTAATGGTTGTGTATATAACATCCATTTAGAAATTATAACTTAAAATATCAGGCTTGCAGTTTATATCTTCAATTAAGCCTGCAGCCTTGATATGTCTATGGTTTTTTGGTAGACTTCTCTAAATTGTATTAATGATATGAGCAATGCGGATTTGGTTTATTGAATTTGGGTATAATTGATGCAAGTCATTTTAGAATCAAATTTAATGCTGATCTCTTTCTGCTTCTGTACTTCAAAACAGTAGAAGACTCTATTCTCCTCTTTTTCATGCTTCTTAGTGTATGGTAAAAGCAAGTTATTGTGTGTAGAGGACAAAAAAACTTAATTTGATAGTTGAAGGCTCAATATTAATCTTACCCTTTAACATTGTAAATGAAAAAAAAAAAAAAAACATTGTAAATGAATTACAGTTAAATATCTTTTATATTTACTGTTTACTGTCAACATGCCAAGAAAAGTTATTGTGAAACTTGATCTACATTCAGATATCATAATTTAGAGAAATTCTAGTCATTGGTAATTGTTGTTGTAGATATACTCTCAAGTTCCTATGAATGCATATATTTGATTTCTGGTGTTATGTAACAAAAAAAAAAACTGCCATGGGTTTTGGCTAACAAGAATCCTTTTAACTATTTAGACACCATATTTGATTATTGTGTGTGTCACTGGTATTGACTGAATCTCAATAATGCCTTGTGCAGCTACTATTCTATGTATGGTCATGTTGAGAAGCTGGCCGAAGAGATAAAGAAAGGAGCTGCGTCTGTAGAAGGTGTAGAAGCCAAATTATGGCAGGTTAGTGTTTGTCATTATCATTATTACTACAGCTGTCCCATTCAGATATTCTTCAGCAAGCACACAAACAAAAAATGTCTTTCAGTTATAAAAGTGCAACTACGTTTAACTTGTTTGAATTTAATTATTTATCTATCAAACTGAAAACTGTTTCAATCATAAGTGCTTCCTCACTATTTAGGTGAATATAATTAGAGGCTTGCATTTGTTATGTTGCTGTCGGAGTGGATTGACAGATCAGTAGCTAGGTTTATTGTGAGAGAACTGTATTTGTGATGGCTTTTATCCTTTAGCAGAGTGAAGTTTAAGTAGGCTAGAAATATATGGAGATACCCAGTAGCAGAGGCTGAATTATGATCGCTGAACTCTAATGTTCTGGAAGCCATCGGGTTGATTATTCTCACTGGAGCAATCTAGTGAATCATTATTCTAATGTTAGCTGCTTGCCAGGGACAATAGATCATAATTGTCATTTAATCACATTTGGATACATGACTTGGTACTTATACTGATGTCGTGTTCTTGTGAAAATGAGACCGAGAAGTATCTGATCGAACTCAATTGTCACTTGTTCAGGTACCTGAAACTTTGCCAGAAGAGGTTCTTGGGAAAATGAGTGCACCACCAAAGAGTGACGTGCCAATCATTACACCAAACGAGCTTTCTGAGGCTGACGGCCTTATTTTTGGCTTCCCCACCAGATTTGGGATGATGTCTTCGCAATTTAAAGCATTCTTTGATGCAACTGGAGGACTATGGAGAACACAGGAGCTGGCTGGGAAACCTGCAGGAATTTTCTACAGCACGGGATCTCAAGGAGGCGGACAGGAGACTACCGCGTGAGTTTCTATCTCACATTTTCCCGAGTCGTCCATTTGGTTCCTTAAACAAAACATGTTGTCTTAATTTGGTTCATTAAAATTTGTAGGTTGACAGCCATCACACAACTAGTCCACCATGGAATGATCTACGTACCAATTGGGTACACATTTGGAGCCGGCATGTTTGAAATGGAGAAGGTGAAGGGTGGGAGCCCGTATGGGGCCGGAACATATGCTGGAGACGGGTCAAGACAACCTTCTGAGCTAGAGCTGGAGCAAGCTTTCCATCAGGGTAAGTACATTGCTGGTATTGCCAAGAAACTCAAGGGATCATCTGCTTGATGCTATTGCCTAATGGATTGGATTTCTATACTTCAACCTTCTTTATTTATTTTTCATTATGTTTGTTCCTGAATTGTACTTTCAAACTTCCATGTTCCCATCTCATGGACAATTAATAAATGTGTTTTTATAGTGGATTGAATTTGGGTTTGTTTCTCTTTTGTCATTGATTGTCATGTTCCCATAAATATGATTTCATTCATATTATCATATTGCCAGTACCCACTTGCTGAATAAATTATAACAAACTTACATTCTTATTACAAACAAGAGCGCCTGTAGCTCAGTGGATAGAGCGTCTGTTTCCTAAGCAGAAAGTCGTAGGTTCGAACCCTACCTGGCGCGAGTATTATTTTTTTAGTTTTCCAAATAATACTTTGGGCCTTGGCCCAATTCATTTCGGCCTTTCCATTTCCATGGGCCCACTCCATATCAATAAAAAGTCAATGAGACTTCAAACATTTCTCACAATTTTATGGTAATCCAAGATGTTCCCAAGTTTTTTTTTTTATTTTTTATTTTTTTATTTATTAAGATGTTCCCAAGTTTAAAATCATTCACTTCAGTATGTATCAAACCTATATGTGCAAATCTCTTTCTATTCAAATCGTTATACCTTTTCTCTAGTATCATCATGAACGTGTGTTGTAACAAAATCAATGAACACCGACTAATTTATTATACACACATGTAATTAGTATCCTAAGTCATTTATTGATAAAATGTAAGACAAACATGATACTCATTTTAGAATGAATAATATACTAGATTTATTATTATTATTTTTATAAGCGAGCGGTATCTTTTATTAATGACCCCGAAGGGAAAGAAATAAAAGTACAAAAAGAGTGCAATCTCAAAGCCCATCAAGCAAACAAGATGACGGGTTTGAGATCCACAAAGAAAGCGGGAATGAAATACAAAACGAGCTATCAAAACATCGAATAAGAGAGTAACAAAAGCTTTTGATGTGAAGAAGAGTGTCATCCACGTCCGGGAACTCATGGTTGAAGACTAAGCCATTTCGCGCCAACCAAATGTGGCAAAGAGTGATAAGAGAAAGAGAAATGGGTAAATACACTAGATCTATTTTGTAGAGCTTGAATAGGAGAAATTAATGGGTAAATATACTTGCTAAACATTATCCTTAATGTTCACGCAATTAGGAAGATGACTAATCCAATTACATACTTTGAGAGAGTTGAAAAAACAATAGTATTGATGTAAATAAATAGTTTATATAAACATAATTGGACGGCTTGAATGAAGAGGCATGCATGTGTGTTGATGGGTGAATGGGTTACAAGATGAGATTCAAAGGCAGCTAAAAAGAAACAACCCTTTTGAGCCTCTGAGCGTACAAAATATAAACTTGAAGCTCAAGACAAAACGTATAGTCTCCCATCCATGGACTTGGATTAAGCCTAAACAAGAAAAAAAGTTAAAGTCTCCAACTAAAGTGTGAGTGATAGAAACTACTCACTTTTTTAACATCACAATGATGCCAATATGCTTTAATTTCCTTTTTAAAGTTTTGAGAGTTTCTCTCACACTCCACTCCTAATAATTCACATGAAAATACAACAAACAAACAAACAAACAAATAGATTCCAAATTCTCTGGGAATTAATGTACAGTGTACTGTACTCAAGACTGATCCCTATGCTTCAAGGTATGCTATAATGAATACCCATCTCCCACAACCAATCAATCACCCTAAAAAGAATGCTAATTTTTAAAGCAGCCTTCAAGAGATACCAATCAATGAGATTTTTTATTGCTCAATGTATTAAAGTTTTTTCTTTTTCATGTTTAGTCACTTGTCATCTGGATTCTTCAGTATTAATTAAGCTTCTCTCAATTTTCCATCTCTTTTCCTTTTTTAGCATATTTTATAATAAAAAATCTGCATGAATAATACACAATAATACAGTATTAGCTTGTAATGCATGTCCAAGGGACACTTGAGATGGTGAATCAAGTGAAAAAGAAAGACACTTTAGTATAATATTTAGTATTGTTTTTGTTACAATAAGATATTGTTCAATGGCTACCAGTAATTGCATGTTCCAAGGGACACTTGAGATGGTGAATCAAGTGAAAAAGAAAGAGAATTTTTTTTTTACTATGTTACACACTTTTAAAAGGTTTTTTTCTTTTTACTATTTATCTTTCAAGTTTTCATGAACAGCTGGAGGCTACAACTAGAACTAGATCATTCTCAGCTTTCCTTTATTTCACATCCTGTATTTTCATGCAATTCTAATTCTTTAATTTCTTCTTATGAACACCAGATAGGTTGAATATATACATAAATGATTCTCTTAGTTTCACAATATATAGTAAGACCCCATTTTCAATATAGTGACTACGTGAATGTAGCCAGGTGGGAATTATAATTATAGATGTTTTGAGAAAGTTGTGGAAATTAAATCTTACACGCTAAGTTTGAAAAAACATAATAAATTAATACAGCCGCAAATTAACATGCAACACATATAATCATTGGAAGAGTTTCGATCAAATCTATTGGTTAAGCAATGTATCTAATTAGCAGTCATTAAGAATACGCAATTGTAACTTTCTACAATGATAAGTCAAATTAATGAAACAATGGAATGACATTATATATGTTGTATGAACTTAATTTGAACATGATTCATTGCCTTTTAAATATTTTTGGGTTATGTTCAACCAAACTAATGAAAAGATGACACTTTATTAAATTTGAGCGAGCGAAACGATTTTTTGGATTACAATTTTATATTTGGGTTTCTCAACATTATTATTGATGACTTAATTAATGTATACTTTATTAACGACTTAGCTAGTAAATCAAACACTTGTTGTTTAGGTTTCTGATCTCTCTTATATATACACACACACATATGAAAGAGAACATAGAGGTTGAGATCAGAAGTGTTTGGTTTAAACTAAACCGTCACTAAAGTTGTGACGGTTTAGTAGGGTGTCGTCAGACAGAGAGAGAGAGAGAGAATCCTAAACCAAATATTATTTTGATTAGGTATTCCACTGATGAAGTTGTGACACTTCAATAAAATGTCTCGCAGATTTACTAGGGTGAGTATAAGTGAATTTTAATGGGGTGACAATCTCTCATTGACTTGACTTAAGTTAAGTAAAAATACGTTTTTTTTTTTTTTTTCAGAAGTTATCGAGAGTTTCCTAGGGAAAGTTGTTTGTGACTCCTTTGATGAATAACTTTAGTTATATATAATTAATATAAAATTCATCAATTTCAAAATAGGCGTCATTTCTTTTTATTCTGATAAGAAGAAGAAATTTGCTTATGTTGTATATTCTATCTTCTATTTAGCTACTTGTACATGTGTAGTAACGAACTATAATGAAATACAAAGTCCAACAATGACGTTATTGTAATATAAATTTTAATTTTGCACACTTTTTGGCTCAAACATGTAGCATATATTAATGTTTAGGTAAGGTAGGCTCAATATAAAGTTTCACATGATTGAAGAATAATGATATATCTAGATCTAGCATCATGCAAATTTATGAAATTACTCAAGTAATATTTGTCAAGGATTCCTCAGAGAGACATATTTGATATATTTACGGGTGAAATGAAAATATATGTGAGATATACTTAAATTTGTTTGACGGCATAATTCAAATTAGTATT
>JAYMTH010003336.1:0-11057 GCA_036897465.1 Pelargonium australe | reverse complement strand
GTCATCAAACCAACTCCAGCTCATATGGTGACGTGTACTTTACTTTGTTCCTGCGAGATCATAGTTTCGCACATCTCGTTCCCGCGAAGTCTATTCCGTTAAATTACTGACGGAATCTGTCAAAACTAACTGACAGAGCTTGTTTTATATACAAAAAATAATTAAAATTTGTGTTTTTACCATTTTGCAGTGATTTGAATCTTAGGTAGACATTATATTCTCAAAGTAGAATTCAATTCAATAGCATTATATGTAATTCATGTTCTTGTGTAGGGTTTAACTATGAGCTCATGATTTTAACCTAATATCAACATGGTTGAAAGTTTTAGGGAAGATAATGAGAGAAGATGTAACATGAATTATTATCCTGTAATAGTGAATGACCCGAGTTTAACTAGACCTACACCCAAATGCATGATTAATAAGAGCGCTAATCATCTTAAAATTAGCAATAAATTCATAAATTATCTTCTGGATCAAGCTAGACTATTCTGAAGCGAACTTTCGGCACCAGGATCTGATCCGACCAACATACGACAATTAGGTTGGATCTATCAAGTACACATCATCCTTCTACCAATGAGTACACCATCATAGAGGTTGGATCTCATCTACATCAGAATGCTTGGTTACCAAGGCATTAAATCAAAAAATTTGCAACATAATCTCTAAGAAAACATAGAAGGTTCTATTGCCCCACTATGGACTACATATTACAAATGTACCCATCAAAGCCTTGTAGTGGAGTTTCTAGGAAACCACTAGCTCAAAACTACTTACTTCAAAAAGAATTTTCATTTTATAAATAATTGAATCTGAGTGAACATTTACAAGCTATTCGCTCTCATGGTAAGTAACCTGAAGAGAAGAAAGATATTAGTATATCACGTCGGGGAAGTTCCCCACTACATCCAATGGATTAATTTAATTTGGGAGTAACAATGACCTGTACAATTTACGGGAACTGGACCTGCAGATCTTCAATCACATTAGGCAAAACATTACTTGTAGCAACCCTGTTACAACAAGAGAAATGGTCAAAAACTGTGAAGCAAGGAACAAATATTGAAAATGATGTTCAAGACTTGGAACTCACCAGTTATGCAAATGATTATGCAGGCACCAGCAAAAAAAAAAATATCACTTTGCCATGCTGTGTAACTACCAAATCTTCAAGCACAAAATACAAGAACACCTTCAGGTGGTAGAAGAGCATCAAAAAACAACACTACCCCCATTAAACAAGGTCAAAATGACTACTCGGAGTCTGAGTGAATAGAAAGATTCAATCGAGGCCTCACAGACCGCTTTTGCCGAGGAAATGAGAAAAGGTTATCTGCTCTTGGCCTACTTGGCTTCTCCGATCTATCATCATTCATGTCAAGCAAAGAAGCTGCAAAATTGGGAGTAATCAGCCTCAGTAATTTGAATTCTCTGAAGATAACGATACTAAAAAAAAGAAAAAAAAAGAAGGAATAGAACAGCCAACTATATTGAAGTAGAAAGGAACAAACCAGTGTCAGCAAAAGGGATTGAGGCACTTTCTCTGTCTGGTATTTGCTGCCTTGAAGTCAACCCATTCAAAGCTCCATCACCACCACTAGCACTGCCACCAAGCCTGAGAGATATCCAATCATCAGTGCGCAAACCATTTGACATATCAGCTTGATTTTGGAAATCAGATTGCATTGATGCGTCTGAAGGCCTTGTTGGAAGAAATATCTGTAGAGAAGGATCATCTCTCCCAAATGGCAAAGGATTATCAACTAATCCATCATTCATGTCAGCATCAGAGCGACCAACTGAAGAATCTGGGATCAAATTGGCAGATACAAGGGCAGTATCAGAAGCCAACGTATAGTCACTCATTAATGGGGGGCAATTAACAGAGCCATGCTGCAAATCGACTAAAGCATCTGCGACACCTGCATCTGAACTAAAAAATTGGAAAGCATGGCCTGTCTGTGTTCCCGAAGGTAATGGCCAAAGTGGCATTCCATATTCATCTTCATTGGTATTAAAAAGACCCAAGCATGAGTTCCCACCATTACCAAGAGTCTGGTCTTCTGGATATGGATCTATTCCAGTATGAGGCATAGAAAAAAGAACACCAGCATCAGATCCATTGTGCTTGTAGGCAGTTCCAGAAGGTAAAAACATGTCATCCTCATCTTCTGAGCCACTGAGAACTATAACTTCCGCATTTCCAAACTGGGCAGATGGGTTACAATCACCAAATCCATATGACGAATCAAGATTCAGAGACATGGAATCGAGTTCAATACCATTGTTGCCAGACATATCAAACTTCCCACCAGCATCCTGATTTACACTTGGATCTTCGCCATCCCTACTTCCGGTGGCACTGCTGCTCATAGGGAGAACTTTCTGATCATTGTTCTTTTCTAGGAGTTTATTACCAGAAGACGTGTTCATTTCTTCAGGTTTGCTGACTTCCCAAAATCCATTGCGATTCTTCCTGATTCCAAGTTTCAATCCCATATGACCTTCTGACAAGCCTCCTTCCTCTTTGATTTGTTTCAATGCATCCAATTTTGGCTGAACATTTGCCTCAACAGGAGTGCATACAGTACCATCCGGAGAATGCCACAGACCAAGATCCCCAAGATCCCTACGTTCACCATCACTTTTAGCCTTCACACGCCACGAACCATCAGGCTTTGTCTCAATCTCTGTTACATCTTCTCCACAATGTCTCATCTTCACCATTAAAATGAATTGAATCCGTTAGAATATTGAAATTAAGTATATGATGCATCCAATCTAAATGAAAAGGAAGATATGCTACCAAAGATGTGATTCGATTGAAGTATGGATCAATGATTATATACTCCAATGAGTAGTTCTTCAGACAAATGGGGCATTGCCACTGCAGCAAGGTTAAAACACTTGATTAAATAAACAAGATTTATATATATAAACAAGTAAAATAATAATTATTATGTTTAGTTTCCTGCCTTTCTAGACCGTTGGTTCAGTTCCACAAAAACATCAAGATCAAAACAACCCATGTGAGCACAAGCTTTAAATCTTCCGGCAACCTTCATTCTTGAACCACTCATCTGCAAAAACATGCATCATAGCACAATTCAATCTAAATATAAAAATAAAAGGAAAGTAAGATTGAGAACTAGCCAACACAACAATAGTCAGTATATATAATAATTCATTTATTTATTAACTAAAGCACCTTACAGAAGTGATTGTTGGGGAAAAATGTCGACCTCGGGAATTACCGGTTGTATGATAAGATGATAGCATTCAAGCTTTAAACTAAAATGCAGTCATACTGTAAATAATTAAGCAATGTTGGTAAAAACAGTAAATTATACTTATTCACTACTATTTAGGGCCCATATCCAACGAACATAATGCTTATTCCTTCAATACAATCATATTTTTCTTAATGCAATCAGAAAATACTGATGAACGCATCATGTTAGAATCATACTACCATATAGATAGAACTACGGCTAAGTTAAGTTTCATATACCCATTGGGCAGACTACCACGTACATGGCTTAAGCTAAAAAGAGAACTAAGCACAGGTAATGGCGATTCAATAAGAACCCCTGAATTATAGTACCTGCAAGAACAATAGTGATGATTTCCTATTACACAAACAAATACATTTTACAATTGAACAATTTTAAAATAATTTTGTGATAGTTAGACTACAAGATGTAAAGTCACAAACACGCATAATTGAACTAACTCCAGAAAGCTGAATCTAACAAAAACCATTTCATAAAGCGGTTTATAGAGTGAAAAGATTCAGAAACCGGTTACTTCTACTTACAGGACATCGTAAATTGACAACAAATGAATCTGCAACGACTTCAATATCACTATCACTATCAGCATTATCATTTGCTGTTCCACCTCCAATACAACGTCGCACACGAGCAAGAGCATCCTCAAATCGCTCACCATCAGATTCCTTGGGAATCAAGTTGAGAATCTAGAAAACAAAGTAAGATATTAGTTAATAACCGCAAATGACGGGGAAAATGAAAACATCATAGTTCTTCACAAGTTAATTTTCAGCAATGCTAACTCAAGAGCAAAAGATCCAACGTGACAAGTTAAAGGCAAACAAATAAATGCAGAATGCTTCACATTCAAATTATCTTCACTGATCATTTACCAAATTACAAATACTTCTCCAATACAACCCTAATGCATATAAGACTAGAAATATCGAGCATCTTAAGACGTGAATACTTGTTAGAATCTAACATGTACAGGGGAATATAAGCCTCAAATACAGAGGAAATACCTTAAACATTAGAATGAAGCTTTTGCATGGGGAAATATGTGAACAATAAATACTGTACAGTTTGAATGATCTATTACAACAAATTGCACAATTAAATGGTTAATAATTGAGGAAATGTTAACATTTAGATATTTAAAAACAAATAAAATGGCTGTCACAATCTAACTTGCACAGTCAATCCACCCAACTAACAATCCAAAATTGAAACGTGCACATAATTACAATTGTTGCAATTACACTGCCTCATGATCACAAGAAATGCATAAATAAAGCAACAGATACTGTATGAGACATGCATTCAAAGACTTCTTCGTCAGAAAGACCAACCTGTGGAACTGTACGCCGCTTTACAATTCTGACTCCAAAACAGAAAATGCGGGCATCACACCCTGTTAAGCAAATCTTGTTAATTCCATCTTTCGTGCATGGTGTGATCTGACAAAAGACCAATAAATAAAACAGCAATCACCTAAAAACCAAAAAAACGGTTTACTGGGAAAAAAAAAAAAAAAAAAAAAAAAACTACTACTATTGTAAAACCCTCAGGTGGTAAAAGGGAATTTGCTCACAATTGGCCCATCATCCCGACCATTTGCTCCAAGCAGTTGAGAGCCAGGTCTATTAATTGCACGCATAGGAACACCTGCAGAATAACCCAATTAAAAAACATGTAATTTTAAGTACTATTTGAGCATTAAATCATTATAATCGCTGACACGATGAATAAATAAATAACAATGGAATTCATGGAGCCATGGAGGAAATATAAAAAAAGGAAAAAAAAAAAAAAAAAAAAAAAAAAAATAAAAATCTCTACCAGAACATAAATTACACTACACAAACCTCACAATGCGAAGGTAATTATAAGATAAAGTAGAATTATCATCTTTTTAATACACCTTTTATCCACACCGGGAAAAAAAACAGTGATATGGAAACAATCAATATGACACCAAATACTATAATTTTCAAAACCAAATGATAATTATGACCAAAGCAGCCCGTCAATTTTTATTCAATACTACACAGTACATGAGTAGACACCAAACATGAGCTACCAATCACCATACCATTGACCTGTAGATCTGCATATTGGGGCCACTGCATTCTATATGGAACCTTGTCATTAAGAAGCATACACCAAGCCTATTCATAGTCACAAATCATAATCAGTAAAGTCACAATTAGCAAGAGACCACAAATCATCAGGCATGAGTATATGAACTAACCTGAACATCATACTCTTGCTTTGCCAATAACTCCTTATCTGCTCTCGTGAGTTGAAATGTTTTCTCCACATTTTGCACCGGGTTTGTGCTGGAACAAGTAAATGCCAAATGAAACAGAATTTAAAGTCACTGAATAAGTGAATATCTACTTTTAGTAATACTTATATGACAGCCAACTGTACAAACTACGATCCTCTATATAACAGTCGAGACATTAATATGTAAAATAACACATTGGTAGAAAGCAATCGAATCCATAGTTGGGCAATATCTGTATAGCTACAAAACTCAACAAAGCAACTCATGACCTGAACAAAACCAAAGAAAATGTCTAACGTTCAATACAAAAGAACATTTAATGAACATCAAGTTAACTTGGCAAAACCAATCGACCAATCTAGCAATCTCTTGTATATTCCCAGTTTAAATCAAGAACTACACATATATTTAAGAGATACGGCAATCTTCACAATTTTGAGTCAGAAGCAATTTAAAAGGGATATATGTATTTTGTACTAACCCGTCAGTAGGAATACTCGCAATAGTCAACTTTACAGGAAACAAAGGATGAGCCACCGAAAGCCAAAAACTGTGTACAGGTAAAATAGCAATGCCAAAATTTATCATGAACAAGAAAATCATAGAATGCATACACTGCATGACTAAAAGAAGATTAAAAAATATATGGCTCTGAAGTTATATAACCAAAGCATGCAATAGCCCCAACATCATAAATGTAACAAAAAAAGAAAATGGTAATAGGGTATATTCATGCATACTAGAACTTAAGTTCAAGAATATAACAACACTGTAATCACTAATGAGTTCCAAAAGTAATTTAAAGTCCAAGAAAAATGACCCGCCATAAGAAGAGATGATATATTTTTATCTAACAGCTTGTCCTATTAAATCGTTAGCTACCCTTTTACTTAATCTTTTCTTCACAACATGTTGTGTATCCTTCTAGGCCTTAACACATGATCAAGTACAATAATATGTCTTTCTAGTTCTCTTCAACCTCACTGAAACTCGTACAATTAATTTTGCACCACTAGTATGCACCCAACAACCAATTTTACTAAACAATCACAAATTTCGACAGCAAACCCAGTTGACTTATCTACTCAAGACTTTGTGGAGTTATCACTTAGGATCCTATAACCTTGAGGAAGGTTTCTCACCTGTTTAAACTCATTCACTATTTAATGTACAACAGTAATAAATGAATCATCGAAAAATGGTTGGACATAGTTGACACTATTCTAATCATTGCTTTGAATACCTAGTAAAGGGACGAAGAGACAATCTTATAGTATCATATAGAAATGAATATCAAATATCAATACATGTAACAGAGTTAATGTAAGATAATACAAAAAAGCCTCATAAGCAAAAATTCCCTGGATCAAAATTATATTATAAGAGAAGACATCTCTGAAGGACAATATCCACAAATGTGCAAGGGAACAATAATATGGTATTCCAGTAAATCAGACGACACATAATTTAATGCAGAAAAAACGAAGTAAGAAATATGGTTAGCAGCTTTTAAGGTCTGAGGCAAGGACTGTCTTATAGCCAAAACGTAATCAAGAATCTAGAATCAGAAGGCTAGATAATGCCTGAGATCGGATAAAACCAACAGAAGCCATGCAAATAAATCATTGTCGTCTCATCCAACAGGAATCACACAATAAAAGAGTCATGATACTTACGGATCAGCCCGATTTAGACGACAAATTTCACAATAAAATAATTCAGGAACTGGTGGATCACCCTCTGTAGGTTTCTCTGGAATTAAAACACAACCCATATGCTGCCACACGCTACATCTTTGATCCTCACACTGCACCGCCACAAAGAAAAGAAAAGGCAATACATGAAACATAAGCACAGTTGATAACCCGCCAAAGAGTGAATGAAAAACTTTAAAAAGTAAATGACAGAGTCAAGTGTGCATAAAGAAAATAAAGGAGACGAAAATGTGAAATCAAGAAGACAAGCATGGTCACCAATATTCAATCTTTAAGAAAGCACCTATATGTCTATTCCCCTTTTTGGTAGATCTGTTTGCTTATTTTGTCCCAACTTGTTGGTTTGTTTAGGGAGTCTTGGGAAGGGGGAGAAAATTATATTGCTTTCCAAATGACCAGACAGGACCAGGAACTACAAACTTACCAGTTAGCTAAAATCAAAGCTTCCATGAGTCATGACAGCCTTTCACAAAAGCATACATCATTACATCTATAGTTTATATATTTGACTGTGAGATCCAATCAACATGGATTCATTTTAACTTGACTACCAACCACAAAATGCATTGCTTAAAGAAAATAAAAATAAATTCAGCTTTCAAGTTGTATCCTTGCACTCTTTAACCAATCATGCAACAAGAGCTTCAAATTTTAAGCAGAGATAGCCTGATATACAGTAAACATTTTTTCTATTGGTAAACAAATATTGTCTGATAATAAAAGTAGGAATACGTGATAATGGTTTCATAGTAAAAATCAGGATAAGAGGGTTTTACAAACTACAAAATCAGAAACAGTCATGGAGTGACAAAAAGAGTTTTGATTTGAGCACGCAAGAGAACATTTCAGATCACCAAGTTCTATCATACATTCAGAGTTTCAGCTTCTAGACATAGATTAGGCATGAATTAACAAGTGCATCTGAATGTCATGCCAAACTAACTTGATAATGCGAAACTAACTGTAACATGCCTTTATATAACTACTGCACATTAGTCAGACAACCATGCAGTTCTGTCCAAGTACTTGGAACTTACAAGGAATCCAAACAATTAAAAGGGAGTAACACGTAATATAAATGTTATTTAACCTTGATCATTGACCCTGATTCCAATGGATTCCCACAAAGACACCGAACCTTCGTATCTGGTTGAAACAGATCCTCAGTTTCACCTTGAATTTTTACATTACTGCTATCCAAGACACCTTGTCCCTTTGAAGCCAAATCAGTGGCCCCAGAAACCTGCATTTTTCTGGAGACAAGCATGGATGGTATATACGTGTGAGCTGGAAAGAGGGGGGAATTAAAAGATTTTAGCACGTAAAGGGCATTGAAGCATGCAAATATAAAATGGTAATCAGATGTAAAAGCATCCAAGATAAAAATATTGGTCTGAGTCACATCTAGTACAATAAGCAAGAGAATCATAAAATATCCAGTGAAAACAAACGAAAGAAAGCAGGAAAGATGCGCAGTGATCACAAACACAAACCTGTATGTATCATCAATTAGTTTAGCTACCTCTTCCTTTCCAACAGTGTGCTTCTTTGCCCGCATTTTGGAATCTATAAGAGTGACAAAATGCTTGAGATTGTCTTACAGAAAATTACCAGCTTACCACAAAACTATGCAATCAAGAAACTGGTAATGCAGAAAATTCAAACCAACATATAACACAAGGAAAGGAAGTATATGATGCAACTAAATAACAATTAAAAGAATGAAAGCATAAAAGGCAATAACAAAACCAGATATAAATAGAGCGAGCCTTAAGAACTTGGCCTAGTTCAAAGATTAGCACTTAGACAAACTATTGTCAGGGATACCTTGAATCTATGACAGCAAAATATCAAAGGTTCATTGTCTAAGATGAATATATCAAATAAAAGGAAGCGTAACTCATGAGCCTGTAACAATCTATCTGCTCAATTGAAATGTATATAAGCCAAGTACCTTCTTCATCAGTAAAGGTTCTCAATATCCTGTCAATAAGGTCCTACAAAATAAAAAGATGCAACACATTAGATGAAATATTCCATAATGAACTCAAATATCTAATAAACCAGGTTCATACAAAAATCATTCTAACAAACGGACTTGTTAATTTCCTAAGGCTGTGAGCGGGCTGAATTTGTGCTCAAATGCTAATTTTCTTAAGCCCTGCCTAAACCCTAACCAGATTAACATCACCATGGAATACCAACAACGGTAAGGATTTAAATAAAAGATGAAAGTAAATATCAGAAAGGACAGAAAAGCCAGTCCTCATGAATACTGGCAATTCAAATGATACATGCTTATTTTGGCACCAACATATACAATTTCCACATAAATATATATATGGTTCAAATGGAAGAGGAATGTGTAAAATACAGCCAAAGATGGTAAGAGAATAAATAATATAATAGATCAGCCTAAACATTGTATGGCTTTACTTCAGGAAAAAACACACCTGCTTCTTCCCCTGCTTTGAAAGACATAACTGACTGAGAATATCTTTCAGCTCTTTTATTCGAAAGTATGCCAATTTGTCCTGCAAGAAAAGCATAGCTATTAATAACATTCAATCCAAACGAGAAAAGCACAACAGCAGGAGCAGTTCCGTGTGCTATGTCAACTAATGCATTCTCTTTTAATACCATTACTAACAAAATGAACGAAAACTACAATAGACTGGTTCACAGAAAGATATTAGCCTCATGCCCATGAACATTGCCTTGCGTGCAAACCTCTATATGACACACACACACATACACACATATTAGGTCTTTAACATGAAAAATTAGAAAGTTTAGTAAAAAAAATGGTGAATGTGAGATGATTATATGTAATCTGCGTGCTAAAAAGTAGCACATAATTGGTTCAAAATAATTTATTCATCTAGATGCTATATGTTGGCTGAGCATGCTATACTCAGGTAGATTCATAGAGATGATATCTAGCCAACAGGGTGGAAATATTCAAATGTAAAAATTCACAAAAATATATGAATTAACTAATAACTATCCCCAAAAAAATTAAAATTGTTAGCAGTATATTTCATCATGGAAAAGAATCAATGCTGTCTGGGACAATATAAGGGCCACTGGAAAGGTGCAAACGAAAAGCTAAACCAGAAGGGAGTAAGTTCTCTGATGCAAAAAACTGCTCCAAACGATTTTTATTTTTATTTTAATAAACATTATATTTTAGTGCATGCTGCCAAATAACAACTACTTCTGATCATAGCTTACTGGCAATGAAAAATTTGTCCCTGGAGATTTAATTTCATTGACACTAACAAAAGCTATACTATCATGATGAAGCTGCCAGACGTAATATAATTGTATACATGGTCGAACAACTACATTCATTCACAATTGTACGTCAAATACTACTCTAAAACACTAAAATTCTATTACATACTGAACATTAAATGTTGCAGGCACTACTTAACCTCGTACCATTCCTTCAACAACTAAATGCCAGCAGCAACAATGGCCTAGCAGAGTAGGTGCTACTGCCAACTCCAATTTAAACATGAAAAACACTGACACTAACTTGGACAAACAACATAATGCACCATAATATTGAAATTGAGCATGAAGCAAGTAGGCACCTTGCAGCTAGCAAGTAAATCCATTTCTGATGAAAAAGAGGCAGATCACTATAGATTCCGCAGCTGAAACAGCAGACAACCGACAATCATAAGCATCAGAGCAATCTGCACGGTCTCCGGGAAGCGATCGATCTAACACAGAACACATAATGATATATAATTTTTTTTTTTTGTT
>JAYMTH010003335.1:0-11059 GCA_036897465.1 Pelargonium australe | reverse complement strand
GTGTCATGATATGGTGTACTGATGGTGTAAAACTCTAGTACACCGACGGTGCATCAAATATAAATCCATAAACAAATTGTCTACAAGAACACATTGCTTCTCCAAAATTTAAGATGAGGCCACCTCTAATCATGGTAGATCATATTTTACATGTCCAAGGTAAAGACCACAAGCAGGAGCCATTGGACTCGCAGCAGTCACATTCTTCGCGTTCAAGATCCGTTCCACTGGATGATTATTAGAACATTAACAATTCGAGGAATTAGTCGAAAGCACGATTAATAATGTTTCAATATGCAAATAAATACAAATGATCTGAACTATAGAAACGGTAACTATACCATCTGAAGTAGTCAAGTTTCCAGTGCCTACAGCTTTCAAAACTCCGACGAGCAATCTAACCTGGGAAATGTATTCACATAATAGTATTAAGAAAGGATCATAAGAAGACATCAACAAGGGAAACTAAATCCACGAGTATATAGAAAATTAGCATGTTTAGGAACAAACCAACCAAATGCGTTGATAATAAACTATGAAATCAAACCAAAAACCGACTAAAGCTATAAGGAACTGAAGTACTTCAATGAATGAAAGCTTTGCCAAAGGTATATTTTATCCAATATTGTTATCATGTTATAAGAAACAATGACTTTAGAGACCAAGAGCGTAAACAACAGGACAAAGAAAATCAGATGCGGAGAAAGTCATCAGATTAAACCTGATGGTAAAGGAATGAACGTGCGCGTGCTGTCACCACATAACAACGGTGTCTTTCCCTTATGCCAAATCCAATATCACTAGCGAATCCACCATTTGAGCCGTGTACTTGATCATCAGTTGAAGTTGAAGAACTAAGAGGCGGGTCAGTCTCAGAGAACTTGTTTTGTCCCCTCTCAGTTGCTGATGGAAAATATGGAGTTGGAGCTACCTCGGAAACATTGAGTTCATCTAAAGTTCTGATTGGTGAGTTTGCCTGGAGGATGGTAAGTAATCATTTTGTATCTTAAATGATTCGAAAAACACGTTTAAACAAATGAGAATTAATTAACTTGACAATGAAGTTACGGATAAAGACTGTCAAGAAGAAGGAAAACCTGGCAACCAGATGCCCTGAAGGAACTAAAATCATGTTGTCCAACAAGAACTTTGCATGCCGCCTGGGACAATACAAATTAATTTTTATTTTATTTAAAGTTGACAGATCTAAAGTACAAAAATGTGGCTATTGAATATTGCTGCTATCAACCAACCTGCATGGCTTGAAGATCTAACTTCTCAGGCACATGCCATGCCCGATCTTTTTCAAATGTGGACAAAGGCTCTGGCCCAGACAGTAAACGGTAGAAGTACCTAATTTAAGATTTAAAGAGATCATAAATCAGTATAAGGTAGAATCTAAAGCAAATTTCTACATTGGAAAATTTGAAATCTTAAATGAAACTGGATCATCATGACTCGAGCACTGGATAAAGAGCCTGATTCCCTCTGCATAATAGAACTTCCTTTTGGGTAGATAACTCTACATTATGCCAAATGGAAGTTAACACAACCTAGTCTTACATCTGCAAATTCATATTATGACCTAAAAAGATAGCGGTCTAAAATTTCCACTTGTAAAATTATTACCAATTTAACTTCATATGCACTTGTAATGTTCCCCTACCACAGTTCAAATCCTTAAATACTTACGTACGCTCTAGAGCCTTATATCTAGCATGAAAATCAGATGGAACACATCGAACATCAGTCACCATTATATCGCCATCCTTCTGCTATGAACCAAAATGAAAAATGTCAAGATCACACCAATAGCTACTCAATTGATGGAACAAAAAAGAAATTAATTCATAATTATAAACATTTCTAACTAATTCAACAAATTGGTTTTAATCAAGTACGGAATAATTTCACAGCGATAAAATAGATTGTACAAGAGGTACACATGATTAAAAAAGGGACCAGACCTGCAATAACAGAGATCGAAAAAACTCATGCAAAAAGGAAGTTTTGTATGTTGAGAACTCCCACTTCTAATATTTCTTTCATTCAACCCAAATACTATTTACTTAAAAAATTCTAGAACTCAATATTTTCCAACTTAATAGTTGCCTCCACACCAAACCATCTAAATGTTAGTTTTTTTTTTTTTTTTTCCGATTGCAAGTGATACTATTGTCAACTAATGAAGACTTAAATTCATTAACTCCTTTCCATTCAAATTTAATATTGTTACTTATATCGTTCAAAGTTCAGCTGTTACAAATGATGTTTTACGTGCTACTAGCATGGTAAGACAATAATATATTGCTTTAAAAAGTGACCCCGCAAGTACTACTAATGTAAATTGAAGTCCACCAACCCCAACACTCACGCCCATGATCCAATCCAATACTACTCGACTGAGTCTATCCCTAAAGCCTAGTAAAGAAAAAAAAACAGAGCTTTAATTTGCCAAAGGGAATGTAGTAGAACTTTAGAAAATTACAAGCAAAGAACAATAGACAATCCACAAACCAACATTTCCCATAGCTTTGATTATCTACAACAATAGTATTAATGCACAAAGCCTAGCATCCACCAGGCAATGTAAGAAAGAATTGATGACGCTTATAGCCCTAATTTTGTTTATCGGAAACTATTCAATTCATAAGAACATACCTGTAAGAAATGGTTCACAGCTTTTCTAACCACTGCAGGTTCATGAGGCGGTAACTGCATTTCCAAAGGAATCATATATGTATCACTAAAATGTAACAACAATACACTACACAATATAGGTTATAAACTGAAATGAGAAATCATCCATAGTTCTGACATTTAAAGTTAAATTTCAAAATAGATTTTTTAAGGAGCAACTGGTTTATACTATCCTCCAGTAATGTGGAACAACTTTTAAAAGTTTATCTTTTGCTTTCAATACAATGGAACTCACACTACACACATATTTGTGAAGTTCCATCCATTTATAAAATAAATTAACTGTATCATGCACATTGGGATCCAGCAAAACATGCTATCACTACCTAGTGCAAAAGATATTCGAGTAAAACAAGACTAAACAATAGTCTTATAGGGAATGTACCACTTCACCGGGCTTCCTTTTGCTGATGCGTTCAATGTCTACATGGCAAACATTTGCTAGTGCGTGCACTCCTGCATCCTACAAATACAATCATAAGAAACTAAACCAAATTGGTGTCAAGATTCAAGTGAAATAATTAAGTCCAAATATAACAAAAGATGACATAAGAAAGATCAATTTCACATGCTTGAGACTAAAATTGCTCGATCAAAAAGAATTTAACAGCAGCACATTGTCTTACAGTCCGACTTGAGCAAAAGATTAAGACTGGCTGGCCAATAAATTTATCAAAAGCTTCCTACAAAAACCAAAAATACCCAAAATTACCATAGAATGAAATGATCATATTCAATGACTCCATAACAACATTCCACCTGATGAAAATGCACTCGACCCAGAAAATCAAATTCAGCATTCAGAGAACATAACATTTAAAGTTCGAATCTTTTTTACGAAATTAAGGTTAAATTCATCTCTCTAAATTTTCTCATCAGCCAAACAGGAAATTAGACATTACCTGAAGCGCTCCAACAACTGTTCTGCAATTGGGCTGCTGCTGGGAGCCATTGAACCGGGTTCCTATATACTCAACAGCGACCAAGTACCGTTGAAGTCCGTGGTTTTGGCTCATGGGTTGGGCTTCGAAGCTCGATTCGTGCTGTTGTTCTGTTGCTTCTTCTTCGTCGCAACCTTCAATTTTCGTAATCTTCGAAGGCCTTTGGGAGGATTCGGAACTGACTTCTAGCGAGTGTTTGGAATTATCTGACATTGATGTGTTTTCTCCCTAACTTTCTCGCCTTCCAATCAAATATTTAGTGTGGGAGATCGGAGGGTTGGCTTGGCAGGCAGGGTTTAAGGATTCTGGAGGTGCTGTTTGGTTGCAGGTTTTTTGTAGTTCTAACAAGGAAAAAGAAGTATTATTTATATATTTTTTTAAATGATTAATAGTGCCATTTTAGTTGTTGACTTGGGTAAATCAAAATATATATAATAGAAAATCACAACATATTGTCTACTTATAGTGGCGTGTGATTGGTTGTTGGAGACGCGAGGTCTGCCATGAGACTCATTGTAAGTTTGGATTCTATTTTTTAGGTATTGTCCACAGGACCCATATGATATTTTGAACTTATGTGTGTCCTCCGAGTATCGCGTAAGGAAAATTGGAGTTTATAAGAGTACTTACCATTTCGGTTGACATTCTAGTGTCTTGTCGTAGCTTGGAAGCATTAAGTTGCAGAGACTCTTCTAGGCTCCAAGTGTGTGACCTTGAGTGCTTTCTCAGACGCGGACTCCATAATTTGTTGAGTTTTGAGTAACTTAGGTGGAGTCTCAAGAAGAACTTTCGTGTGTTTCAAATCATTATGAAAACGTAGGTGGTCTTAGAGTACACCAGTGGGAGCGAAGAGGGCTCTTGAAGACGTGAGAACCAAGTGCGCAACGTGCCTACCACCAAATCAAGACTCACACTACGGCAAAAATTGTTTTCCTTAATGTTGCCAAGGTCGTGGGATGAGTGCAAATCTTATAGGATGAATACACATTTGAATTTCCTTTGTTGAGGCATCGCGTTTATAGGATGAATACACATTTAAATTTCCTTTGTTGAGGCATCGCGTTTTCATAGTATAACATTCAGTATCGTCGTTGAGCATATCACAATCATATTGACTCGTATAACACAAGAACATGCATGAACGATCAACCAATCATGCTCTCTAAAATATAACCATAACTTTTTTTCTAAATGAAAAGAAAAATAGTTAGTATTTTCAGAAAAGATAGAATTCATTTGAGTAAACCAAAATTCATCACAAAACTACCATAGCAGTATAAACTTTCAGGGTGACCCAACTTCTACCATTGATTAAACTTCCACTTTTAGCAAATCAAATCAAATAAGCTCACTTCAATCCTAAACATACTGAATTGAACTCAATTGCTACTCTGATAAGAAATTTTTAAAAAAGCAGGTTCCTAGCCCAAGATTTTTTTTCTTTTTTTTTTTTTTTGAAAAAGCAAACTAGAATGAACTGATCAAAGAACTACACTTTGTAGATTCAAATGAATGATGATTTGAGGCTGAAAATAATTGCCTATGGAGCGGCGGCGGCAGCAGCAGCAGATGGAACTTGGTTGTCTACAGGAATCTTTAGGGCATCACTCTTTTCTTCACCAGCATCGTTAAGGGAAAGGTTTTTTGCGAGATTGACCAGAGACGCAGCATCAGCGTTCTTCTGCTCAAAACACGAGTATTAGTTGAATAACAGAACCATCATATTGAAAACCAGTATCTATACAGCAATCATTGTGAACTCTTAAGTCACATGGTGTAATGAACTTACGGGAAGATCAGCATCCTTCTGCACTTCGCTACGTTGAGTTGCTGGCTTGGTGCTCCTTCTGGAATGACTGGACTTCTCCCGAAGTTCGTAGAAGTTGAAATCATCCAATAATGATGTCTTGGGTGAATAGTTCTTGAAGATTTTCAGCATCTCCAAACCTTGTTTCAGACCAATCTGCAACGAAAAAATATGGTAACAGAATCAGTGATAATAACAACCCGCATCTCATATTCCAACTAAGTTTCGATGAAAACAGATCTATAGCAATTTTAGTCTCACACACGTGTGTGCACAATTAACAAGATTTCAAAAGATATTAGCATGGGAAACCAAAACTCCGGTGAAATTATACAAGTGCTACGATCTTGACTTGGTTAAAGACCTAGAGCGAAAGAGCTAATTTTGAAGATTTCAGTATTCTTTTCGCTATAACAAAGGCTGCAAAATAAAATAGATATAGATCTAAATTCAGCATTGATTTCCAGTCAGCTACCATTTGGACTAATCTTTTTGGAACGAAAACAAGAATGAGAATGAGATTCTCATTCCAAAGCCATACTCATGACTAGAAAATACTAATCCACCTCATTCCCATTCATGACCAAGAAATATAATCCAAACGCTACCTCACTACCTCAGTTTCAACATTCCCTTCACTTGTGAGATATAAAATCCAAGGGCAATATTAACTAACACATGAAAATAGTATAACAAAAGTTGACATTCTACAAATCAAAGGGAAGGACATTGGTCATTTTTATGACTTACGAAACAGCTTTAAAGAATGGGAACAGAAAATTGTCTTTAAGAGACCAGATGAGCTCAAAATAAATGAAAACATGAACGAGTATACGTTAAAACTACCTAATCAAAGAAAAATAGAGTGAAAGTTAAAACAGGTACCTCCTGAGTGTCCCTGGTATAAGTAACATCCTTATTATCATTGTTCTCAAGGATAATGTGACGCAACTGAGAGTTAGGGATGTCTTTTATCATATGCCATTTCACTGGGAAGAAACCATTCCACTTGTCAAGATGCCAAAAGTCCATGTCTTTGTTAAAATCCACCTTGCCCATCATCTCGGCACACCCTACAAATTGTCCACTTCCATTTACCTGAAATTCCAGAGGTGAGAAAAAACACAGCAGAAACTAATAATCTAGTTATATGCAACGTATCCATACATAACAATAGGTTAATATACAAAGGGTGAGATTCTTCCACAACGAACAACAAAAAAATGCGTCGGAAAAAAAAAATGCTTCCAACTCACCGAGAAGAAGAGGAAGACTGGGCACTTCGTGCCCTTCTCACTTGCTATTGCCTCTGCATCATGAAATGCGGCATCTAGCTTCCGGTTGCCATTTGCAGTACTTGACCAAACATCATATTTAATGCACTTATGAACATTATCTTCACTGAAGGACTTTATGACATAAAACTTGGCATTTTCATACTCAATTTCAAAATCTGGTAAATTATATTGATCCCTAGAAACTGGAAGCACCAAATCTTTCACAGCTGGTGAGTCTGAAGGAGCACTACTATTATTTGCCCTAGGACCACGGGTTATTTCACTTGACTCTATGTTTCTGCTGGATCTGTCCCTTTGCTTAAATCTATCATTTCCAGTCCAAGTTCTTCCATTTTGTCGATAGTTTAAGGAGCCATTGTGTGGGAAAGAACCATGCTTCTGGTAATGAAATGCTGGGTGAACTCCCTTCAAGAAGCCAGATGAATAATCAGAAACTGAATGAGGCACCTACAAACAGTCCAACGTTATTATAGAATAAAAAATTAAAAACGTTCTATTTAATCTAAAAAATGCTACCACTCGTTGTTATGAACTTGTGATCATCCAAGTTCCATAAATATGCATTACCTTGTTTAGCGGTTTGAGGGGATGTGTATGAGGAATAGGCTTGGAGAATTTTGAAACATTTCCATTTGTTTTCATGGAGTTCACGCCATTTGACTTCACTGAAGCATTAGAACCCGGGCCTGATTTTGCTATCCCTAAAGTAGCAGAGTTTCCATTTTGAACATCTCGAAGAAATGCGGAATCCCATGAGTAATAAGGCACAGCTTCCGATCCGTATGAAACAGGGTGCTGAATATATCCTGAGGAAGAAAGGTAAGGTTGTTGACCAACAGTTTGTTCGTCAACACCCGCAAAAGTTCCACTACCATATGGATTATAGCCGGGCAAGTAATAGACCAGTGAACCATCATCTGATTGCATACCCTGGAGAGATTACCAATGAAAAACAGAGCAGTGACCAATTTCAATTAGTCAAGCTGAATTTGTGGTAAAGTGAAGCAGTCATTCATCAAGAGAAAATATCTAAAAATTTAACACATCAACATGCTGGAGGAAATCAACATGAAGTACATGGTAAGAGCAACATACTGTATAAGAACCATCTGCTTGATAATAACCATCCATTTGTGTAAAGTTTCCACCATATCCTGCAAAATGGCACCCAGTTAAAACTTAAGGAAATCTTCTTTTGCACGGCAATATTTGTAAAAAGATCAGTTCCAACACAATAAATCAGATGCAACCATATTTCTGTCACCACCACTTCTGCTATCAAACTCTCTATATCTGTTACCCAAGAACCACTAACATCACCATACGGTCCATACCCATAAGCATGCATCAAAGTTGCACTATCACTACTTATTCTAATACCAACTGCCCCATCGAATTAATACTATTAAGCAAAACTAAACAGCTTTTTGGGGCAAAGCCTGGATCTACAAATAACAGTGTAGAAAAATGAAAAGCATTTCAAGTTCAAATATGACAAGATGTTTCCATGTATCATAGCATAGCAATTCATTATGAGGCACATAGCATAGGGTGCTGGTATTTGCCAGACTACCAATTGCAATTTGTCAAAACGGCATGTCTCACATATAAATCAGCTCAAGGCACTGTAGGACAAAGAACTATCTGAATATCTAACCTGGGTAGTAATAACTGTTGTAGCAGCTAGTAGGTGGGTAGCAAACACCATGCTCTCCAACTGACTTGTTATCATTCTTGCCTTTGATGCTAGAAGTTGCATCTCCTGATGAGTCTATAGAGAAACTTGTATTGGATGATATTCTATCTTTATCAGATGCCTGCAAAACAAATTATGTGCAAGTGAAAACAAAAATAACAAAAATATACTTCCTTTTGTTCCAAAATGAGTGTCCACTTTACTTTTTGACTAGTTAGTGTTGCATGAGTTACCAACAACGTCCTTCAAATAAGATACTTAGAAACCCTTGAATTTGTTACATTGTTACACGAGCACATGATGGTATGAGAGGGAAAGCCCATTATTAACCAACTTACCCCTATTTTTTTACAAATATCACGAAGTGGAGATTCCTATTGAAATATAAGTTGTAATAATGAGAATGTTATATTTGATAGCAATTCCAACATGATGAAAAAGCATTCCCAAATGATACTAGGACTAAACTAGGTTGCACAATAAGCCAGTCATGGAGCAGTTATTTAAGATGCAATTCAAATAACTAAAGTTAAAGGTGAACCCTTGGTGTATTTTACACAGCTTGAGAAGGTGTACAAAGCAAGAGCATACCAATCAAAACTTGGTAATATTTGGCATAAATAAGTTTCATATGTAAACTTCACGAAATAATAAGGCAGATAAGCCACATATGTCTGGAAACAAGGGTTTCATAATAAAGTGAATTTGATAGAAAACATAGCTCAAGCAGAAACATGGAAGCACCAAGCATGAACTCTAAAAGTAAAACAAGATACAATAACAACTGAACAACATACTGAAGACATACCAGATCTTGCTCAGCAAATTCCATACCAGGGTCTGTCTTCACTGGTGCAGCCACAGTCTCAGCTGGATCACAAGGTCAAGAGTCAACACCGCACAATCCCCAGCCAAATAATAACATTTAAAAAATAATTTAAATCAATTGATATGAGTATCTTATCCCCACATAAAAAGAAAATGAAAAGCCTGCATCAATTGGTTAATACGATCAAACAAATTCTAAACAAAAAAAATAGAAATACAAAGCTACGATCCAAATTACATGGTAAACTAAGATGGAGATGAACACTAAAAATCACATTAACACATCACTTCAGGAACATTTTAGTCAAATATCTTACAAATAACCATTATGTACTAACGTAAAACCATATATTTTGATCACTATAATGCATTTACCCCTCAGAAAGAAACTGAGGGGAAAAAAAAATCAATGGGTTGAAGCAATAAAATAGAATTCACATACCACAATCAAAATTCAAGGATCAACTCAAGCAAAATAATGGTTCAGGTGGTTGCAGATAAGGAAGATAACATATCATCACTCCAGAGCATCGTTTTAAATTCAAAGTCCTTTCTACTTCATGCACTAGGTTAGAGTTTAAAACCCTATACCATCTTTGAGCCCTGAAATGCATCTACAACCCAAATCAAAGACCTGATTCTTTCAGCTTGTCAAAGAAGTTTAACTTAGTCTACATGATATAATAACCAAAACAAAGTGGGGCTTCAAACCAAAATAGCACATCCTGCCATCAAAAGCTATTTGTATCACATATTTGAACAAAAATAACCCAAACCCAAAAATTTAGCAAAACTGGAAAGATGCAAGCTTTACAAATAGCACTGAAAATCTTAAACAGTACAAAGAAGACAAAAACATACTTTTCTCGATATCCTTGACGCCTGCCATTGTCAACCCTCAGAACCAAATTCACCCTAAAACCAAAGAAACGATACAAGATTAGAAAGAAAGATAATTTCGTCGATCAGAATATAGTCATAGCAGTGTCTTATGTATGACACTCAAAACACTGTTTCCTAAACAAATACCAATAAGAGATTTATATTCCTACATAACTTAGGCTGATTGTTTTTTAATGATTTAGTGTTGATATTTATAACAATAAAATAATAAAACAAAAATGCCAACAGACCCACCAAAACTGGGTGTTCTACATTATTTAGGAGATTCGATTCTTTTCAAAATAAACATAAAAGCAACAAATAAAATAAATAAATGAATCTTTATTTTTCCAGGGAGATTCTTTGCAATGTTTCAACGCAAAATAATTTCCTGACTTTTCAAATTTCCGCTACCACCAATTAATTAAATTTGTGATAAAGAAAAAATAAATTAAAAAACGGAGATATTTTGAGTCACATCCGGAAATTTTAATTCAAAAAAATGTCGACCCTAAAAGCAAACAACACACGGAATTGCCAAAAATAAACATAAAAGTTTGAATTTTTCACATCTGGGCAGTCAACAAATAGGACCAGTGTTCGTCGAAAGCGTCAACTTTCTAGTGCATGAAGTGTACTTCGCCGCCGAGAAGCTCTCCGGCGACATGAGATTGCCGGAAAATGCTCCTCATGTTTTTATAGTAGAGAGAGAAGGGAGGACATAGGAGAGAGAGAGGAGAGAGAGAAGAGAGAGTAAGGAGAGGGTAAAGATAAAAAATTGAAAACTATAAAGGGTAAAATAGTAAAAGCACATTTTCAATTTTTTTAGGTTTAAAAGATTTGGCCAAAACGACGTCGTTTTGGCCACGTCACGCTTTCGTACACTTGACATGATGACGTGGAATGG
>JAYMTH010003334.1:0-11060 GCA_036897465.1 Pelargonium australe | reverse complement strand
TATCTACCCCTCCACGTCTTCACGCTCGTGATCCTGTTCGCCAGCGATAGAGCCGAGAGAGATAGAGAGAGAGAGAGAGAGGTTGAAGATGAGGTGAGGGTAAAAACGTCATTTTGGCATCATTTTAACGGGGTTAGTAACAGAACAAGATTTGGAAACCATAGGATAGAAAAAACATAAAAAAAAAAAAAGCATATGGTATGAAAATGAAAAGAAAGTCTAACATAGGATAGAAAACTGTAATTACCCCTAAATTATACTGATACGAAATCACTTATATTACAAACAGGCTTTAGGAAGTTGTTTAAGCCCAATAAAAATTGGGCCCAATGATTCAATTTGTAGTGTTCTCTGCGATCTCAATTTAACGTTGTTTTGTTTGTTCATACCATTACCATACCATACCGACCGGTCGGTCGGTGATTAGTCACAAAAAACTGAAGTTGCTAATGACATTGAGAAGCTATTATTGGTCAAATCTGATGTCTGTCTGGATATACCTTTCATGTCATTACGTGTGTGATTATGTCACTGTGCTACCAGTCAAAGCCTCTTCAACTTCACAAATCTCCAACTTTCAGGGAATTTTTTTGCTACCCTTTTCAGGGAACGCTGATTTCTGAACTGGGTATCTCCCATTTCCCCAGAATTTTGCTCACAAATGGAGGTGGAAGGAGAAGATAGGAGTGCGCAAGTTGCTCAAACCCCAAAAGAGAAGAGCTCGAAAAGTGGGTTCTGGAATTTGCTGTGGAAGGCTGTTGATTGGTTCAGAATGCTGGGTGATGAGTTGCACTGGAGCTTTGTGGTGGGTGTGGTCATTATATATGGAATCAGTCAGGGCCTTGGTGCGGGTTTGGGGAGGGTCAGTACACAATATTACTTGAAGGATGAGCAGAAAGTGCAGCCCTCTGCAGCACAAGTCTATTCTGGGATTATTCAGTTTCCTTGGATTGTTAAGCCTCTTTGGGGTCTTTTCACTGATACTGTTCCTATTCTTGGCTACAAGAGAAGGCCCTACTTTGTTTTAGCTGGTATGTAAATACACTTATGATTATCTCATTCTTGTGTGGTGGAGATATGAGATATTGCAAATTTGGGCACTCATTGATATTTTATTTGCTCTCAATTTTGCTTGCATTTTGTTCCTGTGATCATGTTTTGTGATTGATTTCTCTATTATAAATAGGTTGCCAGTTTCCTGATAGATTAGTGGTTGTTGGAGTTTTTGTTGTAAAATCTTAGTGATTGATCATTCTAGGACTTGTGAGAACTCTTTTATCCTTTACTAAAGTGGTTGAGATGGTTTGGTTTATGCATTAATAGAATCTGTTGAAGAACTTCAAGGCAAACTTGATATTGTGTAATGACATATCATCCGAATCTTTAGTGTTTATGACCAAATTAGGAAAGATGCAGATTTTGGAACTATTCTTTTCTACAGATTCTGATAATTTCTTGTTCAAGTACCTTAGTTTATAATCCTCATGTGTTTGTTTGACTATGAGATGTGAGACTCTGTGATTAATGCAGCTCATTACTTCAAGTGCGTGGTGCCCAAACAAACATCTGTTTTCATTTTAAAAGTAGAACTGGTAAAATCTCAAAACAGTTAAACACAGCTGTTCCTGCAAGGGAACATCTGTTTATCATTTAACTGGGAAGGTTTATGTATGTAGTCTACAACATGATGGATTCTTTATTCTGAACTCCATTAACCAGATGTACTCATTCATGAGATATGGTGTTACTTTTTATATTGAAAATTTTATTATTGTTGGGGCTTCTTTATGCATTAGTCTCAAGACACTAGTCCTTTCTCATCCTAATGTTATGACATTCTTCAATTAACAAAATCATGAAGTAATCAATTATTCGAAGAGTTATATGGATGTAACTACTTTTGGAATGAATTATAAGTTGTTTGAATTTGAAAATACAATCCAGTGGTCATATATCCACTTCGTCTGACAATTTACACGTCACTATTTGAGTAATTCTTATTGTTTTTCCGAATCCAAACTGATGACCGTACTTTTCCCCCATTGTTTTCAGGTTTTCTGGGTGTCGTCTCCATGCTTATGCTATCACTGCACAAGAAATTGCAACTTGTATTTGCCTTATTGTCCCTAATGGCTGGGAGTGCTGGGATAGCAATAGCAGATGTAACCATTGATGCATGTGTGACACAAAACAGCATTAGTCATCCTTCCCTTGCTGGTGACATGCAAACTTTGTGTGGATTGAGCTCTTCCATTGGAGCATTGCTGGGATTCTCAGTTAGTGGATTCTTTATTCATCTAGTTGGTCCTAAGGTGTGTTTTGGTGGCCAGTATACTACTGATTTCCTCAATCTCTGTTTTCAATATCTCATCAATATTTCTGTTACTTGATAGGGTGTTTTTGGGTTGCTCAGTATCCCACCAAGTCTGGTCATTGTGGTCGGAATAATGCTGAAAGAATCCAGAGAATCTCGTAGACACATTTTTTCGTATAAACAGGTTGGGTGGACTACATTCGGATAACCAATTTTAATTCGTAATTTTTCTTCGCTGACATTGAACTATTGAACCAGGTAAGTGAGAAGTTTCTGGATGCTATCAAGGTCATGTGGACGACGATTAAATGCCGAGAAGTTTATAGGCCCTGTTTATACATGTTTTTATCAATTGCACTGGGCTTGAATGTTCAACAAGGAATGTTCTATTGGTACACAGATGCAAAGGATGGTCCATCTTTCTCACAGGTAGTACTTATTCTCCTGTTTCTTACACATCCAGAAAACTATTTGTTTGATAAAGCTTCACATATTTTTTTTTTATTTCACTGTGTATTAGCTTATTTTATTGTTTAAGAACTCATGAATAAGGAAGTTATGAAAGCACCTAAAGTTCCTTTGACCTTTTCTCATATAATGTTTTGAATAAAGATGGTTATTACATGAGAAAAATCTGTAACCCGCAAATACCTGATCCAAGAGGGTAAGTATTCTCTGCTTAAGATGGGATCGGTGACAGAACAAAATGTAGTCCCTGTGCTGCTAACAGGGATGAGGATAAATAAATACACAAGGAAAAACATGAAATGACACACACACATTTATATTTTAAGTTTTATGTTAATGATAGGTGATGCAGATAAAAAATAAAGAAACAAAGCAGAAATGGGAAATATTTGTTTCAATTTTTAAGCTTAAATTTGGGAACTCAGAAATCTCAGGCGTTACTGTTTGAGGCTACAGTTTGTAGAATTGAACTACTACAATGCATTGAACTATTATTATTTTCGAGGACTAATTTTTCCTGCGGTTAAGACCCGTCTGGCATGAGTACGATTTTATATGTGTTCTACGTCCTGTGACCATTCCCAGTTCTGAACAAAAGAAGTTGGTCAAATATTTCCCAGTGGCAAAATTGTTCAGTGTGTTAAGAGTCTAGTTTATCTACCTGTGATACACCTATCTAATGAAAACATTGTAACTGTTGTCATTCATGCAGGAAGTTGTTGGGTCTATATTCTCTATTGGTGCGATTGGTTCCCTTGTTGGTGTTCTAATCTATCAAAACTTGTTAAAGAACCATCCTTACCGCGACATACTCTTTTGGACTCAGTTGCTATTTGGTGCATCGGGATTGCTAGATTTGGTCTTTGTGTTGCGTTTAAACTTGAAGCTTGGTGTGCCAGATTATGTATTTGTTGTGATCGATGAAGCCATATCCATGATGATTATGCGCATTAAATGGATGCCACTTCTTGTTCTTAGCTCGAAGCTTTGCCCTGCTGGAATAGAAGGCACTTTCTTTGCTTTACTGATGTCAATTGATCATGTCGGGATGCTTTCATCATCTTGGGCTGGAGGCTTCGTGCTCCACATATTGAAGGTTACTCGTACAGAATTTGACAACCTCTGGTTGGCTATTCTGCTCCGCAGCATGTTGAGAATTGCCCCAATAGGTTTTCTATTTTTAATTCCCAGAACTGATCCCAACTTGCCAATCCTTCCAACCGAGATGCTAAGGACAAAGAAGGGTGATGATATACTAGAATCTGAAAACACTGAATTAGTTTCTCTTGTCAATAGCACTTGATCAGAACTTGGGAATGTAACATAATGGTTTCTACTGGATTCGTCTGGGCATATTAGCCACGTGTGATCTCCATACACGGAAAGGGTTTATGCAGAATTCAATTATGATATTTTCACTGTCAAGAGGAATGAATGCTTTCGGATAATTAGCATGCATGCCGTTAAAAATCACTCTTGGTTGATGCTACTATCTTATGCAGAATCAAGCAGAAAACTGTTGAAATCTGTCATACTTAATAGTTCTTGCATGCATGTATACACCCAAGATTTTGCTTTATGCCAGTTTTACTTGGGGAGGTGCATCCAGGAGATCAAAGGTGGCTGGTTTTCATTTGTGGTACACCATTGATTTTCTGTTAAAGGTGTAGAGATTCTTTAAAATGATGTAGAATAATGTACTATCTGTTTTTTTCTTTTTTTTTTTTTTTTTTTTTTTTTTTTTTTTTTTTTTTTTTTTTTGAAAGTTGTACTAGCTGTTTTGTACAACTGTATTAGGGAAAACAAAATCTTTCATCAATCTATTCTAGATTTGGTGTATTAATGTTTTTTCATTGAAGCACTGAGCAGAAATAAACTACACTTCTGTGATGTTCCTAGTTTTGCTGTTCCCAGAAATCATGAAGCTCATATCCACATTGCTTTTTCCTTACTGCATCAGCAAACAGAGCATACTTGCATGTGCTCTAAATACATCAGAAATTGGTATTTTTTTTTCACACTTACACATCTTATATTGAAAGCAGTTTTACAGAAATCAATATACAGTTAAATGTTCTTTTTCCCTTGGATTATTATAAGACACTCATAAATCAGAAATTGCCTCCCAATATGTTCTATACCCTCCTCCAGTAGATGATACTAACAGCTCTATTTATATGTTTCAGGTACTGAAGAAAACAAACTCTTGATGGCTTCGTCGCCAACGAATTGCTTGGCTTTTCTTTGAAGTATGAAGAAATATACTCGCACAGACATGTATACACTCATAAACCAATTCCTTTGATCTCTTCAGCTCATACAAAGCTGCACATTTCTCCTGCAAATCCTAACTTGGACTCCTTCGTGTCGTATATAACCCTCTGGTTTTTCTGCTGGAAGTTCCCGATAATACCAATCTCATCTTCGTAGGAAAGACTCGCTAGAGCCAGACACACCTGAGATGCATCAGTCTTCACAAAATAAAAGATCCCGGTCACATCCACCGTCAACTCAGCATTTCCATCAAAGTGAATCTTTATGGTAGGGATGTTCACTTCTTGAAATCCACTGAGGTTGAAGCAAGTATCCAAGATTGAATAACCCGGGGCAGATGGAAACCCGGTAAATTGTTTGAGAAACTCGTCTCTCATAGCATTGTACATTGAAGGAGGAAGCCTAGTAATGACTGTCCCCGAGTCTATAAGCATACCACTTGTAGCAAAACTTGCAGTTTTCGGAGCTTGTAAAGCCACGCCACCAATACTAATACCAGTGAGGTTGAGGAAGTAGAAGCTGGACAGCTCCGGATTCATGATCATATTAGTGTAAGAAATGGGGGTCGAGTTCTTGTAAACCGAAGCATTCCCTCCCAGGACTAAAGAACCCGAGTTCTCAGCTTCTGTGGTAGGCAAGCAATAGGAGAAAACTCCACCAAACATTGCAGAAGTTTGAGTAACCAAGGAAACATTGCTCTTCCCCAGACCCATTAAACCCGAAGCTCCTCCGAATAGGCCCTTGTTGTTCCTTCCACACCCGAAAACAAAATTGTCCACCGGGGTTAAGCCAAGATTGAGGCGGTCACTACCAAGGTCACCGCGGCTGTAGGACCCGTCTCCATAGCTCACAGCATAGTTGCAGCTTGGTGGTTCACTACTCCCACAGATTCCCAAATTACCGGAGGCAAGTTGCAAGGACTGGCAAGTTGATGAGTTGCACAAAAGTGGTTGGTAAGATGGGGACAGGGAAGGGTTCAGGAGAGGCTCTTTCTGAGAGTAACATAATTTGCAAGGCTGGCATTGGACCCATGTCAGGTCACTCCCAGTGTCTACAATAACTGTCAAATTCCGACCACCAATGCCTACTTGCACAATGTAGTTTAGTGTGTCAAGTGTGATGCCAGAAGTTAAAGGAATTTCAGAATTGGAACCATCTTGAGTACTTGTTGTGCTGCTGTGACCAGAAACCATTGTTTTGAACTTGGACTGCAGCGACCGGACGCGAAGATCATCCATGATCAAGCGTTTCTTGAGCTCCCTGTTCCAGTCATTGATGTTCTTGGTCTCTCCAGAGCAATGTTCTCTATGCTTCATTTCCAGTATGGTGGCACCATTTTCTTTCCCTGAAAGCGCAAACAAGTGAGAACCCAATTCAGGTAACAAGCTCTTTCTCTATCGGAATAGCCCAAAACAGCATGTTTATGAATTTTAATCCGCATAATTTGGATTCAGAACGAGCACATAATCTGGAATGAAACAGAGCTAGCTTTAATGTTTTGTCTACAACATAGGAGGAGAGCAATAATGGATGTTCCCATAAAGCAAGAAAGTGCATAAATAGTGATAGATTACAGATCCCAAGGTGGAGGAGAATTGAAAATAGTATATAAAATGAAAAGAAAAAAAAAAAAACAAAGAAAAAAGCAATGGCAGCCATTAGCTGAAACATGAGCTAGCTTCTGCAACACACACACATGTCTCATCTTTGTGAAAATGAAAACTCACTTGATCTGTGAGAGTGACAACTTGGCTTCTGTCTCCAATTCTTCCATTGGTGTTTTTGGAGGTTGAGGATCTTGTTATCTCCAAAGCAATGGAACCCATTACTGAGAAAGATGAGAAGAAAGAGCCTGAAGAGCAACACCATTGTTGTTGAAACTTGAAACCAAGATAAGAAGAAAAAAAGAGAGGAAGAGGAAGAGGAACAGAGTAGAGAGTGAGTGTTGTTATGTGGGGAGAAGAGATAGAGAGATTCTTGAAGGAGTTGGAGTTTAGCAAGAGAACAAAAGAGGAAGGGCTGGCTAGCTCCAAGGAAAGGACCCACTGGTTCATGAGAAATTATTGAAGGATTCACGTGCAATTACTGGGAAAAAGAAAAGCAAGAAAAAGAAAAAATAAAGGTCAGTCCTGTCCTGTGTTTCTTGGTGGGAATTGGGATCAAGAACTTGTGAATTTTTTGACACACTTTTATTGGTTATTGTTATTCATAGACTTCACGGATTCAACTGTCTCTCTGTATATAATATTTGTGTGTTTGATTTTAATGTTGTTGGTATGGTTACTGTAATGGAGATTGGCACAAATGTCAAGTGACCATTTTGCAATAAAATGGCTGCCAAATTGAAAAATGCAACTACTACTGCTCCTTGGGACGGACCTACTGTTCTATTTTAAAGTGTTTATTTATTTATTAAGAAATGAAGAAGATATTCTCATGTTCGAAATTGATACCAATTCTTTAAATACTATCCAACTATAGAAGTAAAGGCTTGAAAAAAAGAAGAAGAAACCTATTTACACTTGAGATCACTTTATGTCTAAGTTTCGCGGACGGACCTACCATTTCTTACTAATAAAAGGCAAAAATACATGTTGTTTATACATTGCCTGGGAGGATAAATGGGGCGATTTAGGTGAGATTCAGTGTTGATCCAACTTTTTATTTATATGTGGGATTTCGTCGATGTTAATTTTGACAGGAATTGACTATCTTTCATCGTGTGCATCTTCAACTGTTTTAAAAAGGCATAAATGCTACAAAAACTCCCAATCTATGAGAAACTCACTTCCCAAGTACCCAGACAAATATTTGGGCTCCAACAATACCCATACTTCATACTATTTGGTTACGTGGGCCCATCCGTTAAGTTTAGTTAACGGAACTGTTAACGTCGCTGATGTGGCGCTGATGTGACATTTAATTTAATATTAATTAATTATTAATTTCATGTGTCGCTGACGTGACATTTAGAATTAATTTTAGATAGTAAAATAAAAATGGTCTAATAAGAACGTGATACGTGTCATTTACTATTTAAAATTAATTCTAAATTAATTTCATATGTGTCGCTGACGTGACATTTGAAATTGAATTTAAATATAAATGACATATGTCACGTTCTTATTGGTCCACAAATAATTAAATGAGACTAAATAAAAAAATTGGTCTAATAAGAACGCGACACGTGTCATTTACTATTTAAATTAATTCTACATTAATTTTATATGTGTTGGTGACGTGACATATTGAATTAATTTTAAATTGTAAATGACATTTGTTGCATTCTTATTGGTCCAATTTTTAATTTTGTCTTATTTAATTAATTTTGGACCAATAAGCACGCGACATTATAATTTACTATTTAAATTTAATTCTAAATGTCACGTCAGCGACACATATGAAATTAATAATTAAATAATATTACATTAAATGCCACGTCAGCAACATTAACGGTTCCGTTAACTAAACCTAACGGATGGGCACATGTGACCAAATAGTATGGAGTCTGGGTACTGCTGGAGCCCAAATATTTGTCTAGGGACCTGGAGAGTGAGTTTTTCATAGATTGGGGGTCTATGAAGTATTTATACCAAAAGAAAAATATATCCTTAAGTAATAGTGATCTTAGCCTAACCAAACAAGTCCTTGATATATTGAAATAATAATAATAATATCATATCTAGACGACGAAGCTTCGTCTTCTTTATCTCTGGCGAAGAATGCCATTGCCGTCCAATGTGAGCTCCAGCGATGGACGCCAACTCCGACCTCGCCTCCCATCGTTATTGGTGACCCTAATCACCGCCTCCCTCTTATTCTTCTCCAGTCTTGCATAAGATTTGCAGGAAAGAGTCGATGATTCTCTCAAGCTTTTCCCGATATAAGGAGCGGCGGCGATCTCAAGGCACGGTGGATGTTGGCCATGGAAGTGTGTGACGACAGTGGAGCCTCCATCTCCAGCGAACGACTCTCTCTCTTTCTCTCTGAAGGACATCTCTAGATTTGTCAATATACTCTGGCTTATCTACACTGCTCTAGGTTGTGCCAGTCTCTCTCCCTCCATCTCAAATTCGGCGACGACAGACGGCAAACAACTAGAGATGGTTTGAATTTGATTTGATTTTTTTATTTATTATTCTTTTGATTTAGTTTGGTTTTGAGTTGGTTCATTTTAACTCGGACTTAGTTCTTTTTTATTTGATTTGATATGGCTCATTTTGATTTGGCTTTGGATTTGAATTTTTAATTACCAGAAATTTCATAACTACGCCGGAAACTTCATCAAGATAGTTGGGAAATTCAACATTCAAATGCATTACTATTTGCATGTTCAAAGAGCAAAAATGATAGGGCAAATTGCGGATACCCATGGGGTTACCACTTGTTGCAAACAACCCAACATTGATGCAAGCTTTTGCAAAAAAATCCACCAAAACTTACATTTCCGTTAAGTTGGATGGAAAATGTGACGAAAAACATCATGTGCACAACACATGCTGTATTATATTTTTAAATGACCAAACTACCATTTTCTTTATCTTCTTTAATTGATTGAAGATTACGGCGACCATATGAATTTTTCGGTTGCCGAAATCTGCACTTTATCGTCGAATTTTATGAACATCAACTAAATCAAACCAAATTCAGTTATTACAAATCAAACCAAATCAATTGAATATTAAAACAAATCAGAAGAAAACCAAATCAAAATATAACCAAATCAGTCGTGGATGTCGTCAGTCGTGGTCGCTGTCATCCTCACGCCATCATCGTCGTCCTCATGCCGTCTCCATGGAGTGTCCGAGCACGATGTCAGATCTGGAAGCCACTGGAGGTCGATTCTCGTCGTCGAAACCCATATTTGCATAAGTATCTTGCCGCGAAACCCACCATTGGAGCCACGTCGTCGAAACCCAGATCTTCACGCCATGGAGATGAAGCTCGCTCGAATCTCGACATGGAGATGAAGCTCGACCGTCGTGTGCCGTTGTTGCTGCTTCGTGGCTCGCCAGAGATGATGTGCACAGATGACCACCACCAAAGATGGAGGACGTCGACGTTCTTAAGCGCGCGCGCACACACACACGCACACACACAGAGAAGAGGAAGCGATGATGGTTTACCAGAGGCCTTCATCGGAACTGCTCAGATCGGCGACGTCTCCTCCATAACCTAACCCTAAACAGAAGGACACAATCTCCTCTTCTATAACTATGACAAAACCAAAGAAGCTCGAATACACGATACTGAAACCATAGTCTCCATATCAATCTCGGATGGGATTCTTGAATTGGGCTCCTCCACATGGTAGAAAAAAAACTAGAGTTTGGTAAAGCGGGTCAAAACCCTGTTCGGCTCAAATCTCAATGGGAAGATCGCTTTCGGAATAGACACGCCCCATTAACAACAAATTCAATCTACTATGTGGACAAACCAGACAACTCCGAGTAGAACTTAGACAATCTAGTTACTTCGGTGAAAAAGAGGGGTCGGAGTTTCGGCCCGGTTCACGAACCACCAATAAACCACATGCAAGAGAGTATGAACGATTCCTATGACATAGAGGAGAGAGTGGAGCAGCTTTGATTTGAAGCCCAAAAATATAGACCACCGATAGGTCCTAAACGATTTTGATTCAAAACATGAAGTTTTTTTCGTTTGGCTTCGACTCTCGACAGTCTCAGGACTATTACGATGTTAGGAACAACTAGGGGTTTAAAAACAAAGAAAAAGAAACCATATAGGTCGAGACAGACACTTTATTTCTTCAAAAATAGAGACTTAATCGTCGGAGTTTCTAGATCGTCAGAGTCTTGGACGGAGAAGGTACAAAGGAACCCCGAAAGCTCCGACGAGAAGGGAAAGTAGAGTGGGTGTCAAAATGGCGAAGTGTAGTTAGTTGGAGTAAATTAAAAAATTGAAAAATTGAAAAGTCTAGGGGTTAAACTTGAAATCCTCAGCAGTCCATTTGTGACGTGGAGGTAAATAACCTGCTACAGCA